>APFE031018675.1:0-48696 GCA_000404065.3 Pinus taeda
TGTAATGTAAAGGAGGTTGCCCCCTCGAAGAGGCTGAATTCTAAGTCGTTGATCTATCTTTTCTATCTTTTCTTGAGCTGGTTTCATAACAGCAGTTCTCAAGGAACTCTCTGCATAAGTAGTTTTCCCAATTGAACTAGATCCCTTCTATACATTGTGCTTCTAGTGTAACCACCAGCATGGGCACCTCATCCGCGTGACACTTCTGCATAACCTTCCCTACCAATATATGTGTTGCAACTTTGACCACAAGGTTGTTGATGCTAGAAATGGCATAACCTCTCTTCTCCTTCTCCAGCTTAAAGTTCTTCTTCATTGCCTCCGCGATGGCCAAATCATCACTCTTGCCCTCCGAGATGTTTACTGGATCCTCCCCTTTGCAAGGGAGCCAAGTAATTATGTGAATCAAGTGGTTTTTGATGGGGATGGGCTTCTCCAGCCACAAGCACCAATCATGCACCCAGCAGAGCAGCTGCCTAATGACAAAAATGGCCAATGAGGTGCGATGGTAATGTAGCACCCAGAGTAGGCTTAACAGTCCTGCCTTCTCCACACTTCTCAGCCATTTACGTGGCTCCAACTCTATGATTCCATTCAGCGTGTCTTTCTTCTAGTGCATTAGCTACACAGTTGCCAAATGTGGGAACTTCTCATGGTCCACAAGATCCCAGTCTTCAAATTTTAGTATAGGCACTCGCCCCAAGTGTGCTCCTTAAAAAATAATGTTATCAGGGAGCAGCAGAGTCTGGAGAGAGCTCTTGCTCTCATCTATATCTTTAGTCACCTTAGCTTTACCCTTCTGCGGAGGAACATATGCAGGTAGCTTGGCAAGAGGGTCTACACCCTGGGTGTCAACCTCCATTTCTACATCCTCCTCCTCCTCCTCAACTAGGATTTCTTCAGATTCTTCCTCCTCATCAACCTCCAAATTAATATCTTTCCCCTTTTCTTCCATGGTAAGCTCAATCCTTAATGGGTTTGTAGGGGATATGCACACTAGTACCATAACTTTCTTGTCTTTCTTGGGTCTCACCATGCGCGGCAGTTTAGGATTTTTTGCAACTATCCTGACACTTTTCGAGACTTATACTTTTGTAATGGCCTGTGTGGCTTCCTCAGTGGTCATTACTCCATTATCTATGGCTTCCTCAAGAGCTTCAATAATGGTATTCCAGAATTCTCTTAACGACTCGGGTAATTTATCAAACAACGAATTCGCCTTTAGAAGATCAAACAGATTTGGGTTCATGAATGTTTGTGCACTAAACAACTTAGTCCTCGAATTTCCAAGTGTTGTTTGCTAGACAACCCTTTGTAATTTATAGCTCCTTCTAAATTTGAATTCGACCATCCCCCCCACATTCAGTCCATTAATGCTTGATTGGTGGCAAATTTTCAAGAATCTATCCCATAAAGTTTGCCTTATATGCCTTTTGCCCACTCCATTGGGTCTCAAACCAAGCATCACATCGTGAATAGTAACTGTAACGGTCACTTTCCGACCGACCCACGCAACAATGTAGCTATGCTCACGCTGTCGCGGACCCTGTGACACTTTTCTTCTGTGCCCATTCTCGACATCGCGCAGCTCTTGGGTAGAGTAGTTTACAGTCCCGCACTCCTTTTAGCTGCCTAGAGCACTAAGACTATACTTCTGTCGGCTAGTGAGATGGTCAAGCCCCCTATGTATGCCTTCAAATGACTGCCATTGACCTTTCCTGGGAAGAGTTCTCCATTTAACTTTACCAACTACACCGCACCACCATCTTTGATCTCGTTATTTACATACAGTCCCAACCAATGCATTCTGAGCTTCCTTGGGAATTTATCGAACTAACTATCATACAACAACACCAAATAATTCACCTTAAAGGTGCACAACTTAATATGTCAATTGTGCCAAGCCTTTTTGCGCTGCTTTTGGACTTGCTGGTGAAATCAAGCCAAAAACCATTCTTCCTTGAGCTCCTCCAACTGTGTGAGCCTCTCCTCTAGGGCTCCGTGGTATGTGACACCTATGAGTGTTGATATGCACAAATCAGGCACAATTTATTCCATAGGCATTACAACTTCCACTGCATAGACAAGCCTAAAAGGTGTCTGTCCCGTCAGTTTCTTGCATGTCGTCCTATAAGCCCATAATATTGCGGGTATGCACAGGTCCCAACCACTTTGCTAAGCATTGCATACTTTGTTCAGCCTGTGGCATACCTTGTTGAATGATTCCAAAGAACCTTCTGCAAAATTTTTCTTTCTACATAATGTCTTCACAATATTAAGAGACATTTTCACATTGGTGCCCCCAACACATGCTTATTGATCATACATTTTAAAACAGAGTTCATGTGCACCCGTATAGGCTGTTTTCCATATTCCTGCTCCCACCTGGCCAAACGCACACGTGGATCATCCCATCCATTGTATTTGTCTGTCAATCACACCCTAGGATTCCCAATTCATGCGCACATCATTCTTCTACATTCGTGTGAGTCATCAAAGATCCCTTTGTGCATACCCCACCATCTCGCAAGCATATCGTGCAATACCCAATCCAACGCCTAGAAGTGTTGCTCTTCTGGCACCTCTCTTTCAAATTTATTCAAGAAGGTATCTACCTCACTTAGACCATCATAAGTAGGTGGTCCCTTCTGTTGATATGCAGCATAGTGACCTTGTCATTATATTACAATTTAGTGTAGTTGCCTCATGTAACCGATTATGCCATCACTTTGTTACCTCATGTAACCGATTATGCGCTCCCATGTAGTCTTCCCATTTGTGGTGGGATTCAGCCAATCCTAGTTTTGTGCTGTTATCTTATAGATGCAGTCTAAATAATCATCACTTTCATAGTTGCACACCGGCTCCATATAGCACAATACTTCAGTAGGGTCTAGGGGTATAATTACGTGCAGTGACTTCTTTTCAAAAATCATTTTTCACTTTTTCAGATTAATCACCCCATTCATGTTAGTGGCCCAATCAATACTTAAGAACACGACAAGGGATTTTTGTCATCAACAATATCTATCCCTTCAAAGTCTTCCAACACACTCTCTCCCTCCATATCCATGATTATTCCCTGCAATCATCCCATGGGTATTATTTTATGTTGGTTCGCCATTCTTAGCTGAATTGGAGACCACTGCAGAGCAGGTTGCCCCATTCACTCCCATGTATGTTTCGGTAGAACATTCGTATCCGATCATAAATCCAAAATGACTTGATAAATCTCATATTCTTTGATGTTTGTGGTCAGTCTCATTTGTCTTCCCTTTTTTATCTTATGTTTTCCGATCTTCCTAACCATGTGTGGTTCTCCTGGCGTAGTCCCAACACATCTATTAATGAGTTCCTATAACCCTTTCACTACCTTAGTGTCGCGCGGTAGCTTCATACATGTTTCCAGGAACATTGTGAGCATAGATGGGTCCATCTTCGGCTCCATTTTATCTTTACTTCCAGAAGTGGAGGCATCAGCAAAGCTCTTCTTGGCTTCCATGAAGGTTTCTCGAGTGTGCTCCAAATAAAACTCTACCTCCTTCCCCAAAGCTTTGCGAAGCCAAGTACTATCTTCTAGTTGTTTTCCTTTGTCATCTCCTGTCATGATTCCAATTCGGAGCACAATTTTCACATTCGGATCTTCCTCTTGTAGTTCAAACCTCATCATCTACAGGTTTTGAGTGAGGAGAGGTGGTAGTGCTCCTTTGTTGTGTATCTTAGCTATTAGTGTAGGACAATCTTCTATCTTATGATAAAAAAAGTTTCAATACAAACACAACAGGTGTTGGATTCATGCAATCGTGGGAATATTGTCCTGGCCCTCCACAATTGTAGCATATCAACTGTCTGTGACCTCTTCCAGGTCCTCCTCTGCCTTGGCCTCATCCATGCCCCTAAAATCCTATTCACGCCATTCCTACATTTTGGTTAAGGGGTTGTGTTTCAGCCCGAACTCTGTAGGTGGGAGTTCTATCCATTATCAACTCATAGCTTCTACAAGTGCGCTCATCATGTCCCACTAACCTACAAAATTTGCAGAACAATTGTTGCAAATTTTGTGTATACTTCTGTAACAAGTGACAATTGTCTATGGCATGTTTTCCTGCTATTTGGAAAATCACGCACCACAGAATGGGTGCCATGCTAGGTCCTGCTTATGCTTCTAGCCTTAAAGACATTGGTCCTCCTCCTACGAGGTAATTTGCGAAAAATGGATAGTGGTCCTTGTCATGACTCTGACCCTTGAATTTTACGCACCATACCTCTTCACACACTTCTAGTCGAGTTGTCTTGTCTTGTTTTAGACTCTACATCTCAAGGCATAAATTCTTCTGCTGCACATGAATCTGCTGAAATCCTAAGTTAGGGTCCTGCATCGGGGTCTCATGTAGCCTCATAGAAATCTCTAAGGCCTCCGATTGAGAGATCTCATGTAGCCTCATAGAAATATATAAGGCATTGTGTTCTCTTTGAATCTAATTATCAGTCATGCTTCAGATTTCGACCTACTAAATTCTCTATTTAGCATTGCTTGGATATCCATGATTCCCACATTTGGATTATCATTGGACTGCTTAATATATTAGGTCAACGTGCAGTCCTGTAGGGTGCTAACGAATGTCACTTTCTTTATATTATCATCTGTAACTCCTTGCACTTCCCATACAACCCTTACCACAAACTAGAATTGGTCTAGATCTTCATTTCCCAAACCTTTGAACACAAGCAACTTCACTGTGATTGCCATATTGAATCGTGGTGGTGATGGAGGTGATTGTGGTGAGGCTGGTGGTAGTGTGGGTGGAGGTGGTATACGTAGAATTCTTCACCTTATCATATGGATCGCACTTTGCGGTGACCATCGTGAGCTCTTCGTCATCCCCTCATGGAGATGAAGTCAAGGGGCTAGTTCCTTCGTTCCTGTAAGCTTTTCCACTTCACGTATCCCTAAACATCAAGGTAACTGCATAACCCTCTTTTCGTACAATAGAATTTTAATCCAAGTATTCAAATACTTTACGTAATTACCTCATAGTCCCTTGAGAAAGCGTCCCTTTGCCTTGCTGTAGCTAACTGAGGTGTCAACCGCGAACTAAGTAATGAATCTTCTTATAATATGATTTACCCAATGCTCAACAGTGCATGTGATCTTATCCTACGATGCTTCCAAACTTCGCATTAACTCTGGGGTCCATACAATAGGACTATCAAGTTTCCACCTTTGTTGGCTATCTGCTAGCTTTGCGATCCACTCATATATCTCAGTAGGGAAGCATGTAAATAAGATTTTGTGGATCTCCATGTATAGGTAGCAGTCCAACCACTCTTCTTTCGAAAGTCGCTGGTTCCTATTCTCCTATGCTGCAAACTCGTGAATTTTTCTGTCCAACCAGCCTTCAATTTCTTTCTTAGTTGGATTCCAATGATACAACATTAGACATCTCTATGTAGATTCTGGTCCTCGCAACAAAACCATTTGTTGGCTTAAGGGCGCTTGACCCAGGTTCAAAGTTATTTAGCCAAACAAATCCCTACACTACTATCCCTTTTGGCATTAGCCTGTGGAGCACAGACTAAAGTCTCACCCGAGGCAATATGGGGGGATGTTGGAACCACGTTTTTGCACCATTGAGATGTCTATGGTGTCGATTTAGTCCAAATTTTCCTATCTTCACACAGCTTACTTCATGCACTATTCTAACCTTTGATACCCTTGCGATCTATTATAGTCACTTTTCACACAGCCCTAAGTAGGGGCTGAGATGCTTTCACACTACTATGGTAGTGAGCTGCACTATTTCCCCAAACTACACCATGAATCTTACTTATCTTCCTACAGATGTTAGTCAACTTCGCGTAAACATATATTTTATCTTGCATTCACTTAATCAATACAATCATATATATTTGCGCATCATATAAACAATATAAGTGCAACTTATACTTGATATATTCAATGCATAAAACAGGAAATAAATACACATAATTGATATGAAACTTCTCTTTATTAATGCTTTCAACTATTATAGACTCGACTCACCCTGCGCACTCAGCTACAGGGGTCCACACACTCAATTGCAAACTACTAGGCCTCTACACAGTCAGTTGCAGAGCCTTCTTCTACTCTATGACCCATACTAGACTTTATACTTTCATTCTTCCACTATGCTTCTATTCCATGTTTAGATTAGATCATTCTTCAATCTCTTAACGATTTAGAGCCTCGCTCTATTTATACAATCCCATGGTCCACGACCATGGGTAGGTCTCTATAGCCAACACTATATTACAAAATTGAGGGCGCAAAACCCTATGACTCTTTTATAAGCTATGCACTCCGCGCCCACAAAATGCGGAGTATTTACATCGGAGTTACAATTTTTATCCAGAATATGGGCTCTAAGCCCCAAAACTTCCCTCGGGGGATCCCGCGCCCAACATCTAGAATGCCTCTTGTCAAGGCTTCTAGGTTGCATTCCATCTCTACTATCGGATCAACCCCCTCCTGATAGGGTGCCTCCTTGATTTTATGAGCCACCCTCCTAGCTCTCGGAGAAACCCCTAATGGTCTCTCTGGTCCAAAATCTGCAAAAAGCATAAGTCTCAAATCTAAGTGCACATAAAACCAAAACATATGAAAACATAGAAAAAACCTAAAAGAGATTTTTTTACCTACATCAGTCCACTATGTTCTAGGTAGAATTGGGAGGTCGGGATATCCCCATAAGTCTTTACGGGTATAAGCCAAATAATCTACCATGATAAGCTTCTATTGCAACCATTCAAAGAACACCTCGGGAAAAGATATATGTTGATCACCTCCATGACAAGGCATCAAATCACCCCACCTCAGTAGTCATGGATCCTTGGGCCTTGGAGCCTCCACCTCTATCCATTGATACCTCAATAATGGTACACGTTCTAGGAAGAAAGTCACTAAGATAGATCCATATTTGAATTGTCTCAATTTCCTTGTCTTGCATTTCATGAGTTGGTCTGATCCAGGTGTATATTGGTGGCCACTTGAAAATTCCACTTGGACCCCCACCATTGTTTTTTTTAGTTTTCCAGTTTCCTCAATTGTAGCACAATTTACTATTTTCAGTGGTTTTTCAGGTCTTGAACTTCCAGAGCTGTTTTGAGGCCCTAAACGATTTTTTTTGGGAACACTGGGAAAAAATGGGTCCATAGACTAATGTTTCTCTTCCCAAAGTTGTATTCCTCAGATAGATCTTTCTAATGAGGTATTCTGCACATCAAACAAAGATCATATGCTAATGTTACCACCCCAGGAAGTTGATGTACCAATTTACCCAAAACCAGGCCCATAGTTTGGCGCTTCATCTCCTAGCATTAGGTTTTTGGCTGTTTAGGGTTTTACATTGTTTCTCAATGATAAATAGGCCTTCAAACCCTATTGTAAGACAATTTAGAGGCATGTAGCCACCACATCTCTTCTCAGAGATAAGCTACAATCGACCTAGCTAGTTTATTTCCTTTTTTGTTTGTAAGAATATTTCAGTGTTTTACAGTATTGAAATGAAATATTATTTCTATTGTACCTCTGTATGTATCATTATATCTATAATTTGTTGCATTCTTTTTTAAATCCAGATCAGTGGTATCAGAGCGATCTTCTCTTTCTCTGTCTTTGTTGCATGTCCCCAACGAGGTTGGGATATAAGGAGTTATGGCTTGAAATGGTCGAACCTTTGCAAGACGAGCCTCACAAATCCTGACAGCCTCCCATGGCGGACGGAAAGAAAGGCGAGGGGGAAGGAGATCCAATCAAAATCTTGCTCGAAGGGGCCCTTGAGTGACAAAGGAATGATATGATGGACAACTTTTCCCAGATTCTTCAGCAACTACCCAGGGGCGACACATATACTTCCAGTAGCTACTCTAGAAGTGCCACACCCTATAAGGTACAAGTTAACTTTGACATTCCCATATTTGAGAGTCAGATAGATGCAGATGTTGTACATAAATGGTTAAATCTACTAGAAGGGTATTTTTCTATTGATGATCCTGCCGGTCAAGAAAAGATTACTTTTACTCTTCTTAAAGATTCCCCCCAAATCAAGGACTAGTGGGAAACCTACTGCAAGCATAAGGATGAAAGTATGGCCTCACTGTTTTAAGCCGCACCCAATTGGAATTCATTCTGGGCTGCCATCAAGGAGTAGTACTACCCTGTCGAAGGCTATGAGGATCAATACATAAAGTTGACCAGGCTACGGGAAGGAAGGGACAAAGACGTGTAAGAGTTTAGCAATATTTTCCACACCCTTCACATGAACTTGGGTATCAAGGATACGAAGAAGCATTTGGTACTCAAATACCATGGTTTCCTACATAGGTACATCCAGGATGAAATATAATTATTGAATAGCTCCTTGCTTGACACGACCTACCAATATGCCGTCAAGATCAAGAAAAAGTTTAAATACAAGAAGCAAGACTTTTGATCTACGAATCCAAAACAAGGGAAAGGTGGCCCCAAACCACAAAAAAGATGACAAAGGCAAGGTCGGTTGGCCCAAGATAACCTGCCAAAGCCACGAGCAAAGAACAACATCGTGAAGCCAAAAAAGGACACGAGAAATTGGTGTGAGTTCCAAAAGAGCTCCACTCACAACACAAGTGAGCGTTAGGCAAAGCAGTCACTAGTGGCCATGCTAAAGGTTTCAGAATCAGATGCATGTTTTGACTCTGAGTCAGAACCCAATAAGAGGAATAACAAATGGAATCAGATTATTGATGTGGAGCCCAACATGACCGTTTCCACTGTTAAGATCCAAAAGGAATACCCTTAAGAAATAGAAGAGGAGGAGTGCCTCTTCCATTCCCAGATGTGGGTAAAGGGCTCCCCGCTATAGTTCATTGTCGAAAATGGGAGCCAAAATAATCTCATTTTAGTAGAGGTCATGAAGTGGCTGGGCTTACCGAACACAACACATCCACAACCATACACCATTGGGTGGCTTCACCAAGGAAAGGATCTTCGCATGGCCCAACAGTGTCGCCTTCCATATAACATCAAGCCCTTCCTGGATGAGGTATTGTGTGACATTACTCTCCTTGATGTTTGTGATGTATTATTAGGCAAACCATACTTTTAGAAGTGACATGTTGTGTATGAATCAAGGCCTCGAGCTATTATTGTTACTTTGGGAAATAAATTATACATGATACTGGAGGTACCACCACCTACCACCATCTCTTTGGTTACTACAAAAAAATGTAGTAAGCTCATTTCCAAAACTAGAAAATATGTTTTCTTGATGATATACCCCCAAGGAAAGAAGAAGACAGTGGCCACAACCTCTAGAGAAGGCCCCTCCACACAACAACTACAGATGGACAAGGTCATGGAGGAATACGAGGACATCTTGACCTCCTCGATAGGGGTTCCTCTACACTGTCAGGCCAAGCACTCCATCGATTTGACCCCAAGTGCACCACTGCCCAATGGACCAGTCTATTAGCACTTCGTTTTGGAGAATGATGAAATCAAGAGGCAGATTCAGGAGCTTCTGCAGAAGGGTCACATCTGATTGAGTTCATTGCCTTGTGGGAGCCCGATCATGTTGGTACAGAAGAAGGATGGGACTTGGAGACTCTGTATTGACTATCAGGTGCTGAACAAGATCACTGTCTAGAATATGTACCCAATCTCACAGATTGATGACCTTCTCGACCAACTGAAGGGGGAAAAATATTTCAGATATCGATTTGAAGTCAGGATATCTCGAGGTACTAATTGAACACTTCAATGTGTGGAAGACTTCGTTCAAAGCCAAGGAGGGCCTTTTCGAATGGTTGGTCATGCCTTTCAGGTTGACGAATGCTCCTGCAACCTTCATGAGGCTAGTGGATGAAATCTTGCAGGCATTCATCAACTCATTTTTAGTGGTATACTTGGATGACATCCTGATCTTCAGCGAAATTTGAGAAGAGCACCTCCACCACATCTCACAGGTTCTCCAAGCACTGTGGCAAAACAAGTTATGTGCCAATTTGGAGAAATTCGCTTTTGGCATGACATAAGTTCAATATCTGGGATACATTATTGATGAATAGGGGTGCATGTGGATCCATCCAAGATCCAAGTCATTCAAGATTGGCCATCTCCAACCACTCTGACACAACTCCACAACTTTCTGGGTCTTGCTAACTTCTACTGCAGGTTTGTGTTGGGAATTTCTCATCTCACTTGGCCCTTGAGTCAAGTCACCAAGGGAGGTGTGAAAGAAAAATCCTTTTCATCTAAATCTAAATATAAGGCATTCATATATTTTAAACATCGCCTCTACTCGGCATCAGTGCTCGCATTACCAGACTTGTAACAACCATTTGAGATTGATACATATGCCTCTGACTATGCTATTGGGGTAGTCCTTACTCAACATGGGCATCCAATGGCATATCACAGTGAGACACTTTCAGACACAGTTTAAAAGTATCCCACTTATGACAAAGATATGTATTCCATTGTGCAGGCCTATGGTTAATAGAAGCATTACATTTTGGGGAAGGAAATAATCATCCACAGAAACCACCAACCCCTCTAGTTCATAAAGACGCAAGGGAAGTTGCAGAACGATCGCCATTGGAAGTGGTCCACATACCTGCAACAATGCCATTTGAATATCAAGTATAAGAAGGGAAGCACCAATAATTTTGTAGATTGCCTCAATTGAACACCGATCATGGCATTAACCACCGTGCTCAAGTCTTGTGAGCATTAGACTTTTGATTGGCCACTTTTCTACAAAAGCAACCCAGAATTTGGCCACACATACTAGACACTCTTGGTGGGTCAGCATGTTCCAGATTTTCACCTCCAGGATGCCCTGTTATGCCACGTGGGTCACCTTTATGTTCCTTCAAGTGAGTGTGCTAAGATGATTTGGGAAGCACACTACAATCAAGCTGCTAGGTATTTCGGGGTCAAGAAAATGGTGACAGTACTACAAAAGTATTTCTATTGGTCAAATCTTCGACGGGATGTCAAGAAGTACATCAGATAATGCACTGCCTGCGCCATTGCTAAATTGACCATTAAGAAGCAAGGCCTCTATACTTTGCTGCCTACCCCTAGTCGAACTTGGGAATCCATCTCCATGGATTACATGTTGGGCCTCCCTTATACTAAGTATGGAAATGACTGTGTTTTTTTAGTCGACGACAGGTTCTCAAAGATGGCCATTATGGTAGCTTGCAAGACGAATGTCACGGTAGAAGCCACTGCTAAACTCTTCTTTAAACAAGTGTGGGTACACTTTGGGATCCCACAGTCTATCATAAAAAATTAGATAGCAGGTTCCTCAGTACATTTTGGTCTAGTCTCTGGTCGATGCTAGACACCAAACTCACTAAGTCCACAACCTTCCTTCCCCAAACTGATGGCCACATGGAGGTTGTCAGCATGATTATCGTACACATTCTATTCATGTATAACCCAATGCATCCACGCGTATGGGATGACAGCCTCCCCTATGTTTAGCATAGCTATAATCGGGCTCTCCACAACTCGACTTGCCACAACCCTTTTCATGTGGGCTTGGGATTCTAGCCACTATGTCCCGTTAATGGGGCCATGCCATTTGCAGCTACTCAGGCATATTTAGCTCATGTCCAGTCTAAAATATATAAGGAAAACCACTTCATTGAGAACATCCAAAATATCCTCCAATAGGTCCATGACATTCTAGAGAAATCAAATTCCAAGTACAAGTAGTGACATGATCAACATTGGGTGCCACACAAGTTTCAGGTCGGCGACAAATTCTAGTTGCATTTGTAGAAGGAACTCCTTACTAGAGCCTATTAGAAACTTAGACCACTTCGATATGGTACTTACACCAATACCAATGCAGTGCGAGACAATGCATTTGATATTAGCATTCCCCCATTCCTTGGCCTGCACCCAGTGTTCAATGTGGATCACCTTCAACCATACTTTCCACCATTATTAGACACATCCGACATTGCAGAAAAACTCACACAAACAAAGTTAGATTCAAATTACATTGAACAAGCTATAACTGATCGGATCATGGACACACAGATCAAGCACACTCGCCAACAGAATATCAATCTGTATCGAGTTGTCAAAGTAGGCCAACTCCACCAGCATGAGTGGCTCACTAGGGACCGAGTTTCGCAGAAGTTTCCTCATCTCATGGAGTAACTCAATGCAATGGCAACCATTGCTTCCTAAGGGGGGAGGAATGATCCAGGTGGATATTGCTGGCCACTGACCAATTCCACTTGGACCCCCACCATTATTTCTTTCAATTTTTCAGTTTCCTTAATTGTAGCACAATTTACTATTTTTAGCAGTTTTTTAGGTCCTGAACTTCCGAAGCCATTTTGAGGCCCTAAACAACGTTTTTTGGGAAAATTGGGAGCAAGTTGGTCTTGCTCTTCCAAAGGTTGTAGTCCTCGGATAGATATTTCTAATGAGGTATTGTGCACATGAAAAAGAGATCGTATGCCAAATTTACGACCCCGGGAAGTTGATGTACCAATTTACCCAAAACATGGCCCATAGTTTGGCGCTTCATCTCCTAGGATTAGGTTTTTGGATTTTTAGGGTTTTCCATTGTTTCTCAATGATAAATAGGCCTTCGAGCCTAATTGTAAAAAAATCTAGAGGCATGTAGCCGCCACATCTCTTCTCAGAGATAAGCTACCATCATCGTAGCTAGTTTATTTCCATTTCTATTTGTAAGCATATTTAAGTATTTTATAGTAATTAAATGAAGTATTATTTATGTTGCATCTATGTATGTATGATTATATCTGTAATTTGTTTCATTCCTGTTTGAATCCGGATCATGGTCTTTCATGTTGACCAAAAACCCTTCACACCAGTTAAAAACTGTGGGACTAAGACAATCTATTTCACACTAGAAGTGAGACTTAGTGTTGGCTTAGTGGGTCCTGAACTAGGTTGAGAGTTAGTTGCACCAAAGAAATCCCTACACTACTGGCCCTTTTGGCATCAATCCGCAATGCGCAGACTGGAGTCTCATGCAAAGAAGTATGGGGGGATGATGGAACCAAGTTTCCACACCTACGGATGAGTGTGATGCCCTTTGGTGACCTAGATCTTCCTTCGCGCAAACCCCTAAGCTCTTACGACCTATTGCTATAACATCAATTAAGTGACTTTTAGACCTCCGTGAAGGTCTACGACTACCTTTTGCAGACCCTGAATAGGTCAATTAACTACTTACACACACACCTTATATTACCCTTAGATCAATAATTACTCGAATCTACTTAAGAGTTCGATAACTTTAACATAAAGCATTATGATCTTTGCGTAATCACTTAACATTAATTGCATTCAAATAACAATATAAATCAACTAAATTCATGCATTAATACATCATTATTTTATAAAACCATTATTCAGCACAGAATAAAGCACATTCATACATAACATAAGTAAAGAGATAAAATAAGAATTTATGCAACAATCTTCTATATTGATATTTAGTTAAGCTTATAGACTTAAGACTTCCTTGCACACTCAGCTACAGGGGTTTGGTCACTCAGTTGTGGGTACTACTATAGGCCTCTACGTACTCAGCTGTAGATCCTCTCCTCTTACTCTCCTTCGCTAACTCTCTAGACTCCTTTTGTCGTACCCATAGACAAACTTCAGTTCTTCTACCTTAGACTCTCTAAGACACACCTATCTATACAATCCCATGGTCTGCAGAGCATGGGTAGATCTTCAAAAACCGACTCAAATTACATAAAAGAGAGTAAAAACCCTTTTTCACTCTTAACTAGCTATGCACTCAGCGACCATAATTTGTAGAGTGTTTACATCAAAACTTGGGCTTTTGCCCCAAAACTTGGGAATTTGTCCCAAAACTTGGGATTTTGCCCCAAAACTAACCTAGGGGAGCCCTTCCCAATAGGTCCCCAACACAAAGATCATGACTCAACCTCGAGTCACTCGGTTGGCGCAGATATTTTGCTACGAAGATCCCCTAGCAACACCAGTACCACTTCTACTTTAACCATGCTCTACGTGGCTACCTACTTCACGTGTTCAACTAGATGTTCTATGGTTGGTCCTTGGTTGTCCTGCTTGATCTTCTACTATGTAAGCTGAAGGTTCGCCAACTTTTCCTGTATGTTGGTGGAGACTTGGTAAGCTTCTTCCAACTAAGGATCCAAATGTGCCTTAAGGATTGCCTCCTTTTTCTGCACTGCTTCCACTTGTTGAAGGAGTTTCTTCCCCTCCAGCAGCTTGGTGAGGCACTGCGCTATAGCCAATGAGTGCACTGTTGCCCACACTTCGTCATACTGTTGCTCAAGCTTATGGATATATGTTTTTAATCTTTGTAGGTTGGGATCTTCCTACACGGTTGTTACTACTTCCATGGCTTGCTCAAACAACGTTGTGTAGTCCACGACCATGGCATCCACAGTATCTATTCCATCCTTAACAAAAGCTTCATGTTGTTCCCTAACTTCGGTTCGGGTCAAAGGCTGTGAGTTGAGCTCTAGCTTTATGAATTTCATATTGAGATCAAACTGAACTCTGGCCACCTCTACCTTAGCATCACGGATGCTCGCAACAAGTTTCCTGATCTTGGCTTCAAGTAGTTCCTCCTCAGGTATGTGCAACTCCGACACTTTCCTACATACCTCTGCCACTACGACCGCTAGCTAGGTGCTCTGTGCCTAGATCGTTTCCTTTCCCTTCAAGGCCTCTATCTTCTCGATGAACATTGTTCACTATTCACCCAATATTTGCTTATTAGGCTGAGAACGCACTGCTCCAAAGCTCTTAACTCCATTATCACACATGTCTGCAACGTGTGAAGATATTTGTTGGGGAGCGCTACAAGCTTCAGGCCAATGTTCTTCAGAGAACTCACGATGACCTTGTCATCAACCAATTCCTCACTCAAGGACCCTTCTAGTAGAGTGAATGCCTGAAGATCCACTAACCTAACCATCTCGACAGCGTGACTGGTACCTGGTGCCAGGCTCATCTATGTAGTGCTCACCTCCCCTGCACCCACTTGTATCTGATCTGTAGTTCATGCAGATCCTTCTGAATAATCCCTAACAACTACATGTGCTCTTCTTCGAACTGTTTCAATAGTTTCCCAGTGGTGTCGCAAACCTTATCTCTGATATCCTCGAGAGCACCTTTCGTGAGCATAATCGGATCTAGCGGTGGCGTCGTCACTTTCAAATTCTTTCGCGGCCCCTCCTTCTATTATTCCATGTACCTCTTCACGTGGAATGGAGTGCTTTGTCCTTCCTCACTACCACCACCCTGAACTGACTGCTCTTCTTCCTTGGTCTGGGGCGAAGGGGATTTACTGCTTCGCTTGGAGTCATGTTGTTCTTCTTTAGCTTGTTGCTTCGAAGTGCACTCATTTTCCAGTGAGGTTTTCTCCTAGGCCTCCTTCCTTCACTGCGTGACCAACTTCTGGACCATCTGCTTCATTGCCTCCTCCTTCTTCTCTATCGAAATCTTTGTGCCTTTGCTGGTACCTGTGGCTAGATCGGACGCAAAGTGCCAATCGGCTGACTAGGGCTTGATAACTTCCTGAATGGCATCTTCTATGGCAAGATAGGGCAGATCAAACCACTTCTATTATAGATCCTTCTGTGTCCTAATATTCACATGGTCTAAGTATACCTTAAACTCTGCATACTCTGACAATTGTTCATACACAGTCAGGGCCAACCATAGCTTCTAGTTGATTTCCATGCAAAGGCTCACTTCCATCAAAAAGCAAAATTTTTTTGTCTCCATGACCTGCATGGAGTCCTTTTTTGCCCAAAGGGAGGCAAGATGTCCAACCTCCAACAATCCTTTCTCGGAGGGAGGAATCCAACTATCCTCCAACAACTCCCAAGAAACTAGCATGATGGAGAACAACAACCATGTGTAGCAGAAGGTCTTTCTCTCATCGTGAGCCTTGCGACAATTTGCAAGGAACTTGCTGCAAAGGTAGTATGACTAGTTAAACTGGATGCCCTCTGTGCCCTGTGCAGTTAATGTGATCATGGATGTTGGGACCTCGTCCACATAGACTTTCCTCATGACCTTACTGGCTAGTATCTGCATGGAAATTTTCACCACAGGGTCAGTGATTGATTTTATGGAGTACCTGTGTGACTTATTGACTAGGTCAAATTTCTTCTTCATCTTTTCTACCAAGTTGCACTCACTTGTTTTTTTACCAAATGCCTTGGCCGAATTCAAGCCTGAATGTGGCAGGAGCATGATCGCATGGATCAACATGCCTGTGATGGGAATAGGCGTACTCAGCCATAAACACCCATTATGTACCAGAGTTAACAGTTGCCTTATACAAATGATATTGATATTGGAGTGGTGGTAGTGGGGCACCCATAGCAGATTCAACAACCTTGACTAATTTACTCCATGAATCCACTCCACTGGCTCCAACACAGTGACACCAGATTGTTTATAATACACCCACTTCATGTAGTTCTCAACCACGAGGTGGGGGAACCCCTAATGGTCAGCCAAATCCCAATCCTCCATCTTTAAATTGGGAATTTGCGCCAGGCACGGACCTTCAAAGGTGATTCTCTCAGGTAGCAGGGGCGTATTAATGAGGAATTTCTTTGCATATGGGTCCTTAGTGACCTTCACCTTTCCCTTACGTGGAGGGATATAATCTGACAACTTGGAGATGGGCTCCACGCCTTGAGAATCTATATCCTCTACACCCTCTTTGACCTCTAAATATACAACCTTCTCCTTATCCTTCGTTGGCTGCTTATTTTTCTTCTGGGCTTAGGTAGTAGAGTGATTTCTCAGCAAATCGGGCACAGGGATCGACCTCTTATGCTTGTCTTTCTTTGGCTTGTGGGTTTCACGCACTGTTGTAGGCTTTGGCCTAGGCAACCTTGGTGTCATAGGCACAGGAGTTGGAGCCTCCGTGCTCACAACTTCCGAAGCCGCTCCTTCAGAGGCAATAGTTTCGCCGATGCTTGTAGTCTCACCTGGTCCTCACATAGTGCTACGAATAAATTTCCGGGTATCCTCGAGTAAAGTATCAAACATAGAGCTTGCAACTAAATCTATGAAAAACTAAGGATTCATAAGCGACGGAAAGCACAACGTAAAAATTATAAGGATGGAAATTTTTCTCTATCGGATGACTATGGATAATTTGTAGGGGATTTTGAATTCAAATTTGACCATTCCCCTCAAAATCTATCCATAAATTCTAATTTGGCGGCATATCTTCAAATATTTCAACCTTAGATTCCACCCCCCCACTCCTCTTAACCATCTCGTGGCTTTCAAAGCATGAACCCTTACTGTAACAGTCATTGTTTGGTTGTGTTGCATGGTATATCCCTCTACAACGCAACTCCCTTCGTGCTGCTTTTGGTACTATGACATCACCATTTTTCACGCAGCCCCTCTATCGCATAGTTCTATAAACTGGGTAGTGTAGTTTATAGTCCTGCATTTCTTTGCAGCTGTCTGGAGCACTAAGGCTATGTTTCCATCATGTGGTCATTGAGTTAGATCCCCTATGTATGGCTTCAACTCGCTTCCATTTACTCTTCCCGGAAATGGTTCTCCATTCAATTTTGCGAGCTAAACTGTGCAACCATCTGTAATTTCTTTCACGACATATGGCCCCAGCCAGTGTATCTAAAACTTTCCTAGAAACTTAGCAAACTTACTATCATATAATAAGACTAAGTTGTTTACCTTTAAGGTGCACAGTTTGATGTGTCAATCATGCCAAGATCTTTCACGTTCCTTCTGAATTTGTTGATGGAATCTAGCCAAAAACCTATCTCCTTTGAGCTCCATTAGTTGTGCCAGCCTTTGTTATAAGGTTTTGCAGTTTTCCATTCCTGTGAAAGCCGCTATGCATAGACTAGGCACGATATATTCCATAGGCATCACAACTTCTACGCCATAAACCAATAGAAAAGGTGTCTGACCTGTGAGATTTTTGCAAGTAGTCATATATGCTCACAATAATGTTGGTATGTGCACGTCCCAATCATTCCCCTACACATTACAAATATTCATCAATGCATCCTCCAATATGTTATTGAAAGCCTAAATTGTTCCATTGGCCTGAGGATGATATGGTGTATTTTTCTGATAGTAAACTTGGAACTCTTCTATTAGCACACAGATTGATTCATTGAGAAAACATGTACAATGATCACTCATTAATACCTTCGGGCAATCAAACCGGGTCAACATATATTCAAACAAAAACTTTGCTGTTGTTGCCCCTGTATAGGCTATCATATGCTATGCCTTGGCCCATCTGGTTAGATATTCGGTCACGGTGATGATATAACACACACCTTTTTTCTTACCTATGGGCTGAATAGGTCCTACAAAACTAATTGCCCATTTCTCAAATGGCTACAATGACACCTGCAGATTCAAAGGCAGCTCATCCCTTTATGGTGATCTTCCTGTTCTTTGATATGCATCACATGCCATATAACATGCTTTAGAATATTTATGCAGCATTGGCCACCATAACCTAGCATGCAAAACCTTCTGCGTTGTTTCATTTCCTGCATAATTCCCTCCCCCAGCTCGTCCATGAGCTTCAGTGACGATACTAATTTCACTTAAAATCCATCACATATCCTCGAAGTATCTTGTATGATCCCATCTTATACAAATGTCCAACAATTACTAAGAAACCTGCCAGGTGCACTAACAACTCTTTTTTTTGCTGACTGGCGTATCCTTCCAGAGTTGTCCCTATAGTAAAGAAGTGGATAATATCCGTAAAATGGTTATCTACTACACAGACTGCAAAGAGTTGCGTCAAGAAACCCTTCATCCAAATTAGTTGGCTCCTCTCTAGTCTCAATGCGCGACAGATGATCAAGTCCTTCATTCAACCTTCCTGGCTTCAAAATTACCTCAAAATAGTATTCTTGAAATAATAGTAGCCATATGCATATTTTCTCCCAACACAGGCTTATTGACTAGATACTTCAATGCATAATGGTCTGTGTACATCTTGAAATGTCTGCCCAATAGGTAATGTCTGAATTTTTGCAGTGCATGCACCATAGCCAATCCTTCATGCTCTATTGTTGAGTAATTATTTTCATCTTTTAACAACTTTTTGCTCGTAAATTCTATAGTATGATCCATCTCTCCTTCACTAGCCTATTTTAGCACTACCCCTAGTGCAATACACGAGGCATCAACATATACATGGAATTCCTTCTTCCAATTCGGGAAGACTAGGATCTGCGTAGTGACCATCTTTTCTTTCAATACATCCAGACTACGCTGACATTCTTCATCCCAATAGAATGGAGCATCCTTCTTCAACATATTCACCATAGGCATAGTAATCTAAGCATAACTCTTGTGAACTTTTAGTAATATCCAGTATGGCCCAATGTTGTGTGCAATTGTTTGACACTTCTTGCAGCCTCCAAATTAACTATGCCCGTGATATTAGCAGTGTCCACCATTAGTCCTTGCTTTCACACCACATGACCCATCAAAATTCTGAAAGAGACACAAAAAAAGCACTTCTTCAGGTTCAGCTTAATCTGATACCTTCGGCATGTATCCAACATCAAGCATAGACTGGCTACATGGCACTTTACTAACCCAAGCATTGTCCAATTATCAAAATATACCTCCAATAATTTGTGAATAAACTCATTGAGCATCGCGATGACTACGTGTGAGAATATAGTTGGTGCATTCTTGAGTTTAAACAACATTACTATATATTTGAAACAACCTCACTCGGTTGCGAAGGTGGTCTCACTCCTATCTTCTTGCGTGATCTTAATCTGATGGTACCCAAAAAACCCATCAATGAATGAGTAGGTCTCCTACCCTCCAACATTATCCAATATCTCATCTGTAAATGGTGTCAGAAAAGGATCATGAACAGAAGCATCATTAAGCTTCCTGAGGTCTACGCAAATCCATATCTCTCCCTTTTGCTTCTTTGCTTGTACTACCATTGGGCTCACTCAATAATATTCCTCCACTAGTTCGATAGTTCCTTCCTCAAGCATCTTATCCAACTCCAAGTAGACCTTTTCCTTGTATTTGGGATCGAGGTGATGTGGCCTCTGCTTAGTCAGCTTCATGTCCAACTTCAAGGTCATTTTCATCACTCCCAAGTCTCCTATAATACCTTTCAGGTCTGAAAACTTTGTAGGAAACGAATCCTAATATTCATGGAGAAACTCAATGAATTTATCTACTGTGTCATTGTCCTAGTAATCCCCACTCTTTCCAAATTTTGGTTCTTCCTCTGTTCTAATGTTCACTTGCCTAGTTATCAATGGCACAGTGATATCTGAATTCTCTATTTGCAGTCCCTCAACCTCATGGTGGCCTTCTTCTTCTGGGATGTTAATATTCCTTGATCCTCATCCTCCCCTTCAACATTCACATTATAGAATTCCAACACATGGCATAGCTGGGTGCTCCAATCTGGTTGAAATAATTCCAAAGGGTCCTATGGGATTTTGAAGATTGTTGTCTTAACCTCTTGCAGTGCCTCATCAATGCTTTCGAACCCATCCTCGAAACCGAAGGTCATCAAAACCCTTCCCTTAAGATATCCCACTTTGCGGTGTCGTGGCAGAGTTCCATTTCCAGGTACCAATTCATAGGGATTATATCCAAAGTGTGACAGAATAAACCTTATTCCACTTTGCTAAATGACATCATAGATCATTTATGCCATCGTATTTCTCAGTTAGCTAAGCTTTTGGGTGGCCAAATCATAGCCTCGTTATTCTTTGGTAATCATGCCATTCATCAAAGTTATATTTATGTGTACCCCACCACCATGCGAGCCTAGCACGCATCGCCAGATCCATTGCTTGAAAATGATGGTCCTTTAGTACTTCTCTTTCAAACACATCCAAAAACTTATCTACATAAGTTAACCCATCATAATAAGGTAAATTTATTACCTCCAATGACACATAGTGGATCGACTTAGTCATCATATTGCAGCACAATGTAGATACTTCGTGCAACCTATTCTACCAATGCTTCAATTCTTCATCTAAGTCTGAGGTACACGAGCTTTCACAATCCCATGCAATTTGTCCATTAGCTATCATATTAACCCAATCTTGGTCTCGCACTATTATTTTACGGATTTGATCCAAATCATCATCACTTTTCTTGTAGTTGCAGACTAGTTCAGTATAGCACGGTCCTTCTTCAGGGTTCAATGGTACTACTACATGAAGCAATTTCCTCTCAAATGACATTATCCACTTCTTCAAATTGATGACTCTATTCATGTCGATAGCTCAATAAATTCACAAGAGTGCGGGGCATGGATTATTATCGCCAACAATCTCTATCACTTGAAAATCAGCTAGCAGGATGGCACCTTCTATATCTACAGTCACTCCATTCAATTGGCCCTTAGGGATAATCTTCTATTAGTTTTCCATCCTCAATTGAATCGAAGACTACTGCAGCGCATGTCTCCCCATTCTTTCCCATGTCTATTTAGAAAAAACGTTCACATCCGATCCAGATCCAAAATAGCCTGGTCCATCTCATAATCTCCTATTCACATGGTGAGCCTCATCTTGCATCTTGTTCTCATCTTATGTTTGCTGATTTTTTTGATTGTGCATTGTCCTTCAGTAGCATTTTCCTTACCAACACACTTATTTATCAATTCTTGTATCCCTTTCACAACCTTTCTATCATGCAATAATTTCATACAAGTCTCCGAGAAGGTGGTAAGCACAGAGGGGTCAACGTCCGTAAATAGTTTGTCTAGAATTCCTAAGGTACAAGCCTCAGTGAAGCTTTTCTTCACTTCCATGAATGTTTCCTTTGCATGCACCAGATTGAACCCAACCTCCTTTTCTGGGGCCTTGTGGACCCACCCACTTTCTTTAGGTTGTTTCCTTTTATCATCACTAGTCATCATTCCACTTCGAAGCATGATATTCACATTCAGATCCTCCTCGTGGGGCTCGAACTTCATCATCTATAAGCTTTGGGTAGGTTGTTGAGGCTGTGCATTCTTCTCCTACATCTTAGCTATCAACACAAGGGATTCTTCTATTTTGTGGTAGAACTAAGTGTAATATCGACATGATGGACATCTCTGGCTCATACACTCTCATGCATAGTGTCATAGTTTTCCAAAATTATAGAAAATAACTTATCCACGACCTCTACCAGGTCCTCCTCCTCCTCGGCCTCGTCCACACCCCTGATATCCTCTGCACAATCCCCTATTTCCTTGATATAAAGGCTGAGTTTCTACTTGCATTTGATACGTGGGCATCTTCTGCATCATTAATTCATCACTATGGCAATGAAATTCATCATCGCCCACCTATTTATAGAGATCACAAAATAATTGTTGTGGTGTCTGCACAAACATTTACAACAAGTGACAATTATCCTTTATATTTTTTCTAGCCACCTGAAAAATAACACACCATAGCATGGGCATTGTACTTGGTCGTGCTGGAGCTTCTTGCCTTAGGGGTAGTAGCCCTCCGCCTGTAATATAATTTGCAAAGACAGGACATTGATCTTTATCATGCCCCTCACTTTTACACTTGAGGTACCAAACTTGCTTACACATCTCTAACTGAGCTGCTTTTTCCTTTTTCAAGCTCTACAATTCTAGGAAAAGGTGCTTAAACTCTGCGTGAATATGTTGAACTCCCAAAGAAGCCTCCTGAATAGGCATTTCATGCAATCTCATCACAATCTCTACATCTCCTGCTTGAGTTTCTATCTTTTTCTGCAACAAAGCAATCCTTAGGTGGGGCAAGAGTGTGACTATAAACCAATCGCAGTCTTAACTATCTGTGAGATTCATATTAGCTTCGTGGATCTAGCACTTCAATGTTTGATCTAGTTCCCAAGGTGTTTTGCTGACCCTTATTGCAATTTCCTTGAATGCAACTAATGATCGTTACTTATACTTAAGCTTACTGAATTCTTTGTTCAGAGCGATCTGGGTGTCTGCTAATGATGCCAATGGATTATCAGTGCAGTACTTAATATACCATGTCAATGCGCGATCCTCTAGAGTAGTAACCAACTACACCTTCTTTATATTATCATATGTAATCTACTATTTTTTCCACACAACCTTCACAAAGAACCAAGACTGATCTACTTCCTCACATCCTAAGCCCTTGAAAATGTGAAAATTTATTGTATTCAACATGTTGAATGGTGACGGAGGTGGTGGCGGTGTGGGTGAAGGTTTATGCTGTGGAGGTGAAGGTGGAGGTGGTGTGGGTGGATGATGTATTTAGAGAAAACCCTGCCTTATCAACTGGACAATGCTTCCCAGTGAGGCTTGTACTGCTCGCTCATCATCACTTGAAGGAGGTTCAATCAATGGGCTATATTGAGGGCTTGTTCTTCTCTTATCTTTGAAGAGATTCCCACTTCGTGTAGCTCCAAACATCAAGGTAGTGGAAACAACTGCTTTTCACATAAGAGCATCGTAATCTAGGTATTCAAAGATCTCAAATACTTACCTTATGGCCCCTTGAAGAAACATCACTTCGCTTCACTGTTGTTGGCTGAATTGTTGACCGTGAATTCTATCACAAATACTCCTATGACTTGATAAATCCAGTGATCAACAGTGTGTGCAATCTTATCCTCAGAAGCTTTGAACCTCCACACTAGTTTCGGGGTCCACACTATTGGACCATCAAGCATCCACCTTCCTTGGTCGCCAGCCAATTTAGCGATCCAGTCATATAGTTTGATTGGGAAGGTGCAGAATAATATTTCATGTATTTATATGTATAAATATTTTTCCAACCCCTGTTATTTTTTCAAGCACAGATTTCTATTTTGTTGCGTTGCAAATTCGTGGATCTTTCTATCCAACCACTTCTTAATTTCCTTCTTGGTCAGATTCTAATGATGAAAAATCACACATCTTTATGTAGATACCAGTCCTAGAAACAAAAACTATTTGTTGGCTTAGTGGGTCCTAACCCAAGTGTAGAGTTAGTTGCACCAAAAATATCCCCACACTACTGGCCCTTTTGACATCACAGACTGAAGTCTTTCCCGAAGCACTATGGGGGATATTGGATGCCCTTTTGCGACCTTGATCTGCCTTTGTGCAGACCTCTAGGACCTTATGACCTATTGATGTAACTTCCCTTAAAAAACTTTTAGACCTCTACGAAGGTCTACGATTGGCTTTTGTGGACCCTGAACAGGTCAATTAAGCACGTACACACACCTTAGATTACCCCTAGATCTATAATTACTCCAATCTACCTAAGAGTTAGATAACTTTAACAGAAAGTGTTATGATCTTCGCGTAATCACTTAACATTAATTCCATTTAGATAATAATACAGATCGACTAAATTTTTGGTTCAATACATCATTATTTTATAAAACCATGATTCAACACAGCACAAAGAACATTCATACATAGCAGAACTAAAGAGATAAAACACATGAATTTTTGCAACAATCTTCTTTATTGATATTTAGTTAAGCTTACAAACTCAAGACTTCCCTATGTACTCAACTAGACAGGTCCACACACTCACCTGTGGACACTACTCTAGGCCTCTACACACTTAGTTGCAGAGCCTCTCTTCTTACTCACCTGCGCTAACTCTCTAGACTCCTTTTGTTGTACCCATAGACAAACTTCAATTCTTCTTACTGAGACTCTCTAAGACACACCTATTTATACAACCCATGGTCTGCAAACCATGGGTAGATCATCAAAAAATGACTCAAATTACATAAAAGAGGGTAAAAACCCTTTTTTGACTCTTAACTAGCTACACGCTCTACGACCACAATTTGTGGAGACTTTACATCAAAACTTGCGGTTTTTCCCCAAAATTGACATAGGGGACCCCATCGCAACACTTAGTCACTCCTTGTAGAGCTTGAGTTCTAGTTGTTCGTGCCATGGTCTGAAGAATTGTTCTTAGCAGGAGATTTGTGATAATTTATATGTATGTTTTCCCACTCTTTGTTTTTCAAGATCCTGGGAAATGTCCCACTATCATTGTATTTGTAGTCCCTCCCCTAGTATGAGAACCAGACAAATGAATTTGTTGTCCCATTCTAGACAAACCTGTAATGAAATAAATATTTGTAATATCTATCTCGAGTTCTTGGCCTCCCATAATAAATAATTGGCAGTGTACATCCCACCATTCAGCCGAATGTTGTAGTAATTCCAACTGGGTCCTAATCCTAGGGATACGAAAGAATTTAAGAAGTCCATAATCCTGAAGATTCCTTATACAATTTGGATCCTGGGCTTCCTATTGATCTTCTACTTCATGCCCTCTTTCCCTCCATTCAATCACCATTTTTCAGTGAATAACTTGTGGGAAATCCATAAACAGAGATTTTATTTTCTTCTTATATGGAAGAAAATTTGAGAAACAATCATTAATCTTGGAGGATTTAAAAAAAAATAATAACTTGGTTCCAACGCAATTGTTTCCCAATTTTTCAATGCTTCTAATGTGATTGAATAGTTTAGCTCAGGGTGAGCATCGTGGGTCGAATGGGTAAAACCCAAACTAATTTCCCTCGACATCATCAAACAATGTACTGGATTGGTTGCACTCCTTGCCTGAAGATCGGGGAAAATTGGGGTAAAAAGTTCTCTACAAATTACCAAATGTCAAATGGTAAATGTGTTTTTACTTTTTGAGTTTTTATAATTTTTTTGAAAGATTTTTACCATTTAGGGCATATTTTTTCTTATATTTTAATATCTTTTCTCAAAACAATTAATGTGTGTTCACATGGGTAGCGAAAAGTCATGGATAAATGGTGACCATGATTAATTTTGACTGAACTAACACGTTTTATTTCATCACTTTTTCAAACTCATCAAAATAAATGAAAAAGGAACCCGTTGGAGTCATCTTTCCACTCTTTTCTCACTCTCGAAATATGAAAATATTTTCATGTACTTGTCATTTCAAACTCGTTAAAGTAAATGAAATGATGTCTACTCAGTACAATTTTAACCCTTTTTTGGTCTGAGACTAACTATTGTACGAAAAAGGAATACCTTGGTTACATGCTGCTAAGAGGCTCTCTTGAATATTGTCTTCTACCTTTTTAGTTCGAGAGACTATCTATGAAAGGGGACCTCTAGAGTTTCATTTTTGCCTCTTTTTTAAACTCTCTAAAAATGGAAAATATGTCAAGTTACCCCTCTGTCGGACTCGTAAAACTTAAACGATGCAGGAATTGTCAGTATGAAGAGACTGAGCTACTCCTTCCTAGGGCTCATTAAAATTACTAGAATGGATTCATTTGAAGAACGAAGTTATATCACAAGAATATGCTATCCTCTTCAAGCTTGTGATAAAAAATAATGAGGTACTTGCTAGAAATAGTGGGGAAAAATGGAAGCGAACACGTCATGTATTTTGTGTAAAGGAAACATGTCATTCTTGAACATGACACTTATTTGTTGGTGTTGAGTTTGGGTTATCCTCACTTCATTACTTGCATTCCTGGGTTTTTGTAATCCATTTTACTTTCATTATATCTTGTTTCCATCATCACATCTGATCCTATGATTGATTCAAATGCTTCCAAACTATAGAGTCTTGTCACTAATATGTTCAAGAGAAGTCCCATCTGCGTTTTTACCACTTATACCCTGTTTGACCTTTCTAGAAAAGCCCTGAATCACTATTACCTACGATGTTCCATATTTTGTTTCATGTCGATGATGTGGGCATCATCAAGTCCCTCCTTCAATGCATCACTTCCTATCGACTTCAACTCATTACCCAGTAAGATGATATAGAAACTCCCTTTCAGTACCTTGGACCTTGCATGCCTCGATGGCATGTTCTTTGCATTCGATGATATGTTCAAATAATTGGCCTTTGATCAGATGATTTATGGACTTTTGACTTCATATTCCTTACTCACACTCATGGATTATGCTGTTGTATGTGCATAGCCATTTTCATTATTCGTGGCTTGTCTTATGCCTATTAAAAGTTTACATATTGACCGATAATCAGGTGGTTTTCTATCATGATCAACCTAGATACATCCATTCACATGGTATAATTCATAAATTTGATTGGATCATTGATCCAAGTGGCTATTCATGGCCACTAACCTATTCCACTTGAACCCCCATGATTGTTTCTTTCTGTTTTTGAGTTTCCTTATTTGTAGTACAATTTACTATTTTTGGCAGTTTTTTAGGTCCTTAAATTCTAGAGCCGTTTTGAGGCCCTAAACAATGTTTTTTTGGAAAATGAGGACCAAAATGGGTAATTGAACAATGTTCATCATTCAAAAGTTGTATTCCTCGAATAGATCTTTCTAACGAGGTATTGTGCATGTCAAAAGAAGATCATATTCCAAAGTTACGACCACACGAAGTTGATGTACCAATTTACCTTAGCAGGGCCCATAGCATGGCACTTCATCTCCTTGGGTTAGGTTATTGGATGTTTAAGGTTTTCCATTATTTATCTATAATAAATAGGCCTTTCAACCTCATTGTAACACTATCAGAGGAATGCAACTGCCACATCTCTTCTCAGAGATAAGCTACCATCGTCCGAGCAAGTCTTATTTCCATTCTGTTTATAAGCATATTTTAGTATTTGATATTAATGAAATGAAGGGTTATGTCTAATGCATCTCTATATTTATGGTTATTGTAATTTTTAGTGTTTCTATTTAAATCTGGATCAATGGTATCAGAGTGGTCTTCTCTTTCTCAGTTTTCTTTGCATCTCCCCAACGCGGTCAATATATAAGGAGTTAGGGCTTGATCTGGTTGAACCTTTACAAGATCATCTTTGCAAACCCCAACAACCACCCATGGGGGGAGAAGAGAAAGATGAGAGCGTAGGATATCCTATCAAAATATTGCTCGAGGAGGGCCTCAAGAAATAAAGGAACGCAATGATGGATAACTTTCCCCAAATCCTTCAACGATTGCCCACCAACGATGCATCCACATCCAACAACCATTCTGGAGGCTCCAGTCCTTTTAAGGTACTAGAAAACTTCGACATTCCCATATTTTAAGGCCAAATAGATGCATATGTCATAGAAAAATGGTTGAATCTCCTAGAAGGATATTTTTCTACTCATGGTTTTTCCAACTGAGAAAATATTACTTTTTCTCTTCTTAAAGCCACCCCCCACATCAGGGACTAGTGGGAAACCTAATATGAATAGAAGGATGAAAGTACAAACTCATTTTTTTCAGCCACATCCACTTGGAATTCATTCTAGGATGCCATTAAGGAGCAGTACTACCCTGTCAGGAGCTGTGAGGATAAATACATAAAATGGAGAACATTGCGACATGAAAGGGACCAAGATGTGTCGAAGCTTACCAATTTTTTTCATACCCTTCACACGAAGTTGGGTATCAAGGATTCTGAGAAAAATTTAGTACTCAAGTACCACGACTGCCTACACAGGTACATCGAAGACGAGATGGAGTTATTGGATATCTCCTCGCTTGGCACGACATATCAGTACATCGTAAGATTGAGAATTAGTTTAAATAGAAGAAGCGAGACTTTGGATCTGCAAATCTGAAGAAAGGGAAATGTGCCCCCCAACCACATAACAAAGGACAAAGCCAAGGCGAGGTGGCCCAGGAAAACCTACCAAAGCTGCAAGTAAAGAACAACACTGCGAAGCTGAAGAAGGACACTAGAAAGTGATGTGAGTTCCATAAGAGCTCAAGTCATAACACAAGTGAGTGTTGGGCCAAGCAGTCACTGGTGGTTAAGTTGAAGGCTTTAGAATCAGATGCATGTTCTGACTCTGAGTTAGAACCCGACAAGGGGAATGACAAAGGGAAGTAGATTATCAATGCAGAGCCCAACGCCACTGTTGCCACCACGAAGATCCAGAAGGAGGAACCCCAAGATCCAGAGGAGGAGAAGTGCCTCTTCCACTCCTATATGTGGGTAAATGGTTCCCTGATATAGTTCATTGTTGACAGTGGGAGCCACAACAACCTCATTTCAACATAGGTTGTGAAGCGGATGGGCTTATCGACAACAACACACCCACAACCGTACACCATCGAGTTGCTTCACCAAGGACGGGATCTTCGTGTGAGCCAGTAATGTCGCCTTCCATACAACATCAAGCCCTTCACGGATGAGGTATTATGTGACGTTGCTCCCCTTGATGTTGGTGATGTATTATTAGGCAAACCATACTTGTGGAAGCAACATGTTGTGTATGATTCAAGGCCTCACACTGTCATTGTTCTTTGGGAAATAATTTGTACATGATAACGGAGGTAGAACCACCTACCGCCATCTCTTCGGTTACTGCAAAACAATGCAGTAAGATCATTACCAAAACTGGGAAATTTGTTTTCCTAATGATAAGCCCTCAGGGAAATAAGAAGACGGTGGCCACAACCTCGAGAAAAGGCCCATCCACATGACAACAACAAATGGACAAGGTCATGTAGGAGTATGAGGACATATTCACCTCCCCTGTAGGGGTGCCTCTGTACTGTCAGGTCAAGCACTCCATCAACTTGACCCGAGGTGCACCGTTCCCCAATGGACCAATATATTGGCACTTCGTACTGGAGAATGATGAAATCAAGAGGAAAATTCAGGACTTGCTCTAGAAATGTCACATCTGGCCAAGTTCATCACCTTGTAGGAGATCGATTATGTTGGTACAGAAGAAGGATGGGACTTGGAGACTCTGTATTGACTATCAGGCATTGAACAAGATCATTGTCTGAAATAGATACTCAATCCCATAGATTGATGACCTTTTTGACGAACTCAAGGGGGAAAACATTTCAGCAATATCGACCAGGTACCAATCGAACCCTTTGATGTGTGGAAGACTTCCTTTAAAGCGAAGGAGGGCCTTTTCGAATGGTTGGTTATGCCTTTCCGGTTGAAAAATTCTCCTGCAACCTTCATGAAGCTGATGGATGACATGTTGTGGCCATTCACCAACTCATTTGTAGTGGTCTACGTTTATGACATCATGATCTTCAGCCAAAGTTGGGAAGAGAACCTTCACCACATCCGACATTTTCTCCAAACATTGCAGCAACACAAGTTGTGTGCCAATTTGGAGAAATTCACTTTTGGCATGACCCGGGATCAGTATCTGGCATACATTATTGATGAACATGGGGTGCATGTGGATCCAACCAAGATCCAAGTCATTCAGGATTGGCTAGCCCCAAGAACTCTGACAGAGCTCTGTATCTTTCTGTGTCTTTCCAATTGCTACCGCAGGTTCATGTTGGGATTCTCTGATATCACTTGGCCCTTGCGTCAAGTCACCAAGGAAGGAGCAAAAGAATAATTATTTTGGTTTGAGTCTCAACAGAAGGCATTCATAGAGTTGACACATCACCTCTTCTCTGTACGAGTGCTCACATTACTATGCTTGCAACAACCATTCGAGATCGAGATGGATGCCTCTGACTCTGCCATTGAGGTAATCCTTACTTAAGAGGGGCATGTGGTGGCATATAACTGTGACACTTTCAGACATAGTCCAGAAGTATCTGAATTATTACAAAGAGATGTATTCCATTGTGCAAGCCTGCTGAAAATGGAAGCATTACATTTTGGAGAAGGAAACGATCATCCACACAGACCACCGTCCCTTGCAGTTCATACATATGTGAGGGAAGTTGTAGAATGATCACCATTAGAAGTGGTCCACATACTTGCAACTATTCCATTTGAATATCAACTATAAGAAGGGCAACACCAAATAATGTTGTAGACTACCTCAACCGACCACCGATCATGGCATTAACCATTGTGCTCAACTCTTGTGGGAATGAGAATTTTGATTGGCCACTTCTCTATAAAAGCCAACTAGAATTCAGCCACACATACCAAATGCTCTTGGAGGGTCAAAAAGTTCTAGATTTTCACGTCTAAGATGCCTTATTATGCCACCTAGGACACCTTTTTGTTCCTTCAAGCACGAGTGCTAAGATGATTTTGGAAACACACCATAGTCGATCTGTTGGGCATTTCAAGGTTGAGAAAATGGTGGCAGTGCTACAGAAGTATTTCTATCGGCTGAATCATTAATAAGATATTGGTAAGTACATCACATCCTACACTGCTTACGTGATTGCCAAATTGATGATCAAGAAGAAAGGAATCTATACTTCACTACCTACCCCTATTCGACCTTGGGAATCTATATCCATGGATTACATGTCGGGACTTCCTTCTACTAAGCATGGAAACGACTGTGTTTTTGTGGTTGTCGGGAGATTCTCGAAGATGGCCATTATGGCAACCTACAAGAAGAATATAATAGCAGAAGCCACTACCAAACTCTTCTTTGAAAGAGTGTGGGCACACTTTGGGATCCCATAGTCTATCATCTCAGATTAGGATAACAGGTTCCTCAGTACATTTGGTCTAATATCTAGTCGATGTTGGACACCAAGCTCACTAAGTACATAGCTTTCCATCCCCAAACTGATGGCCAAACAGAGGTCATCAACATGATGATCATACACATTCTGTGCATGTACAACTCAAGGAATCCACACACATGGGATGAGAGCCTCCCCTATGTCTAGCATAGATATAATTGGGCTCTCTATAGCTCGACTGTTCACAACCCTTTTTAGGTGTGCTTGGGATGCCAACCACTACATCCCATTGATGTGGCCATACCATTTGCAACTACTTAGGCAGGTTTGACTCATGTACAGTTCGAAGTTGATAAGGAAACAAGTTCATTGAGCACATCCAACCTATCTGCCAGCAAGTTCATGACATTATGGATAAATAAAATGCCAAGTACAAGAAGTGACATGATCAACATTGGTTTCCACACAAGTTTCAAGTTGGCGACAAAGTTTGTTTGCATTTACAGAAGGAACACCTTACCGAAGCCTATCAGAAATATAGATTATGTTGATATGCTCCTTAAACCATTACCAAGGCTGTGGGAGACAATTCATTTGAGCTCAACATTCCCCCATTCCATGTCATACACCCAGTGTTCAATGTGGACCGCCTTCAACCATACTTACCACCATTTCTAGACACATCAGACATTGCAGAACAGCTCACTCCTATCATGGACACACAGGACAAGAACACTCGATGTTATAGACATATTTGGGCACTGCAACCCCAATCACATATGTCCATAAACCAAGGGATTCTAAGACCCTAAAAGTGTTGTTTCATACCCTAAAGGAGAAAATTCAGCTGATTACGTCATCTCCTAGAAGTTCTCCCTGAAAAACTACTTAGAACTGGTCAAAACAGGACCATAAAGATTGCTCAGTGCTAAGGGTGTGATGCATCTCACCTTCCACATGCAAAAAGTGCAATGCATACTGAAAATCCCTTCTGTAGAGTGCTATGAGTGAGAGAAAACAAATGGTAGAGGCATTTGGCTAGATGGAAACCTAGAGAATCTTCTAGAAACTTCCCATTTGACACTTGCCTCTCTAAATTCGCCCAAGGATGAGTGAAAGATCATGAAATATCCAACTGGAACCAAGAACTATCAGAGAGATGACACTAATCAAAATTCTAGAAGATGACTCACCCACCTGCAAACATATATATATGGATCCCTCATCCTGGAGATCCAGAGGCTACATCTTTGTATTTTATAAGGAAATGTTGTTGGTTTCTCTATGAAACATCATAGTGTTGGGTGATCTAAGATTTTCATGAGGTGAAGAGGGCTTTCATGCTGGGAGGATGGCACTGGGTCAGACCAATGGGTTGTAATCCTCTCTTCTACTACTTCTCTCAATAAATCCATTTGATTTTTCCTCCATATTCTTGTATATCTCTGAATCTTGTATTGATATATGCATTGGTATGGTTAATATACATCTGATCCTATATGGTTTATGGTTATAGATCTCTATGCTTTGATGGTATTATGTTGCTTTAACTCTACAGGTTTTCTTTGAAGTGGGACAAGTAAAGAAAGAGTGGCAAAGCTCTCTCAAAGGAGGGAGGAAACAAGAAAGGAGCCAAGCGAAAGACTGAGGTTGGTACTCTCTGCTTCTCTCTCATCAATGTAAACTTTGAAACGGGAACTGATATTGTTGCTCGTTTCATAGAGATAGCAAAAAAGTGACCTGATTTTGAAAAGGGGTGATGCAAAATGAACATGTTTTTTTTTAGAGCATAGATTTTGGCACTTTAATTTTTTTATGTACATTACTCTTTAGAATCATTTTAGAATGGTAGTGATTTTCATGCTGATTTAGAAAAGTGAGTATTCTGCATCACCCCCTTTTTTAAAAGACCTGTTTTTTGGCTTTAAATTTTCTAATGTATAAAATGTAAATAATTATTTTGTAAATTTGATCATTTTTGAATTGGTCGTTTTCTTCACATTTTCTTGTTTTTTATTTTAATTTTAACTTTGGTCCCCACTACCACCTCATCATTCCCCTATCCTGATAATAAACTCCAACTTCATGCATCCGTAGCCTTAACTGCTTTTGTCTTTCTCCTTTCTTTTCTTGACTTGAATATTGCCACGTGTGGGAGGACCAACTGTTTTGTCTTTGTTGACTAAACGAAGTTGGCCAAGTTAACTGGCCACCTTTCTATTATAAACCAACCTTCTCATAGCCTTTACATATTTTGACTACATTATTCAAATGGGAGAGTGAAGCGAGATACTTAACTGTGGTGCTGATACCTTGTTGTAGTTGTTGAAGACCTGAGGTGCTTGATATGTGTTGGTTGCATGCTAATTCTCCTTCTTCTTTTTTATGGTTCCCTTGAAGTGAAGGTAGCTAGTGTTGATGATGATGGTGTTGTCACTGCTCTGGATATTTTTCTGCCCTTGGATCTTCATTCTAGAAGCTTGCTACAATCATGATTTGTATTCTATAGGATATGATGCTAAAGGATTTCCTATAGGATTTGATCCTACTTCTCCCACAACACTTCTTATCATTTATTTTGTTGGTATTTTGAGTATGATGACATGGATTGAGATGAAGAATAGGGGTGTGGAGAATGAGAAATACTTAGGTGATGATCCCTTCTACTCTCTGTTTCATTTTTTCTCTCTGTCCTTTCTCTTAAAGACTGAAATATCTATATCTATATATATAATAATATATATATATATATATATATATATATATATGTAGATATATGAAATAATTTTGTTTTTAATGGTGAATGCAGGGGTGATGAAAGTCGAGATAGGTATGGTAATGAAGTTGTGATGTAGGGATGTTAATATTTTGACATGGCAGGTCAATTTATCGTACTAGGGTCACTTTCTATAGGATTCCCAAGCCACTATAATTCATATAGGATCATCTTGTAGGTTTTCAGGGGATCCTGTAGAAAACATAGTCCCCTTGTAAACTGAAGAAAATAATTGAAAAAAATGAAATAAATGGTAGAGTGATGAATGACAATGGGTGGTAAAATAAACATGGGAGTGGAACAAGTTCCTTTTTTATTCTCCTATGTTATCTGATTGTCCTCCATGCTAACTTGCAAATAGAAATTTTCATGATTTTTTTCTCTCTTTTCTTTTTCCTTTTTTTGAAAACAACTAGTCTACCTCTAAGGGGTTTTCATCCTAGCTGTTTGCCCTGGGGGCCCCAAGAGAGATTTTAGCTAGAGATATTTTCGTTTTCTCTTTTTTTTTCTCTCTTTTTCTCAACACCATTAGGCCACCCTAAGAGGTTTTCAACCCAGTAGTGGGACTGAGGCACCTCATGGAGGTTTTCAGTCGAGTCTCTTTATTGTTTTCTTCTCAGTGACTTGATGAGGCAGGATTTGAGACTTGCTCCATTATCATCATTGTTTTATTGATACCATCAATGAACTCTTTCTTTGACAATGGTATTTTGTAAATTTTCAACCTGTGTACATTAATAAGTAAAGGAATGGCATCTGCATCTATGGTTCTGATATGCACTGAGCCACTATCATGAAATATTTCTATAACATAAGGCCCTATCCATATTGTCCTTAAGTTTTTATTAACGTCTTTATATCTAAAATCATATAGCAAAACCCAATCAACTTCTTGAAATTTCTATCCTTGATGTTCTTATCATTCCAGATCTTCCACTAAAGTTGGGTTACCTTTGTGTGTCAGAGGGCCTACATTCTAAAATCATCTAAACTATTCAACTAGACCAATCTCTCTTTTTGTGCACCAGTGAGATCTACATCTAGTTGGGCTGCCATCCTTAATATGTTATGCCCAACCTCAATGGAAAGTAGGGCCTTTTTCCCATAGACCAACTCATAGCATGTGAATCCAGTGGTGATCCTGTATGTGGTATTATAGGCCCGAGTGGCCTCAACTAGTCTATTTGTCCAATCTTTCCTGTTGTAGTTAACCACTTTGGTCAAGATGCCCTCTAGTGCTCTATTGGTCACCTCCACTTGCCCATTAGCTTGTGGGTGATAGGGAGTGGAGGTTCTATGATTGATCTTGTGCTGGATAAGCAAGTATTTAATCATGTTGGAGGTAAAATGTTTGCCTTAATCAGTGCCTAGCTCTCTAGTTTACCCAAATTTGTAAAATACATTCTCCATTAAGAACTTAGCCACCTTCTCCTCTGTTTATGCCTTTATTACCTTGGTTTCATCCCACTTAGTCAGATAGTTAGTGCACACAATGTTGTACTATTTTTGCTTGGAAGGAGTGTCAATAGATCCACTGAATTCCATGCCCCACTTGTCAAATGGCTCAAAAATCACTTGAGGAAGCAGAGGCATTTCATCCTTTGAAGAAGGCTTTCCCATCCTTTGGCACTGACCACACTGACTAGTATATCTTTTCACATCCTCATGAAGAGTGTGCCAATAATAACATTCTTGTAACACTTTGAATGTTGCCCTCTTTGCTGCAAAGTGACCTCCACAAGGCCCATCATGACAGGTCACAAGGATGTAAAATACTTCCTCCTCCCTAGTACCCCTTCTTAGGGTTTGATCTGGGCCAAGTCTGAAGAGATTTCCCCCAATCCAAGTGAAGGGGCACTCTTCCTTACAATCTTTATTTTCTCTTTGGAGGACAAATTCAGTGGGAACTATGTAGATACCAAATAGTTTGCTATGATAGAAAACCATGGAGAGAGAACTGAAATGGCAAAAAAGTTCTCATCCGATAACTACTCATCAACCACTCTTACCTCACCTGGAGGCAGAGTGAATCTAGACAAAAAATTTGCAACAACATTTTCCTTGCCAGGATTATCAACAATAGTTAGCTCAAACTGCTGTAATAGGAGTAACCATCTTAAAATATGAGCATTCACATTGGGTTTATTCATTAAATATTTTATTGTAGCATGGTTAGTATGGACAAATGCTTGATATCCTGTAATATAATGCGTAAATTTGTTCAATGTATGCACAACAACCAGGAGCTCCTTTTCAGTCACTGTATAGTTTAGTTCGGCCTTTGACAAATTATTACTGATAAATTAAATGACATAAGGAAAATTTTCATCTCTTTGACCTAGGGATGCTCCTATGGCTTTGTGTGAGGCATCAACATGAATGTGAAAACGAAGGTCCATATTTAGGCCTCGAAGAATCGGTGCAATGGTTAACTTGTTCTTCAGGATGTCTAAGGGCTCTCGACAACGTTTTGACCATATAAACTCAAAATATTTGGAAAACAACCCAAAAAAAGGAGAGGGGAACTTGTTGAAGTCCTTTATCAACCTTTAGTAGTATCTAGCTAACCCTATGAAACTTCTGACATCTGTCTACTTTTGAGGAGTTGGGACCTTTTGGATGATATCTATTTTGTTTGGGTCCACCTGCAGTCCTTGCTGAGATATTAAATTATCTAGAATGGTCCCTACAGTCATCAAGAATTTGCATTTTTCGGGACTGAGAGACAGGTTCATTTCAATGTGTTTGCGTAGTCCTTTACCTAGGTTGGACAAAACCTCTTGGAAATCACATCCATAAGGTGTAAAATCATCCATATAAATTTCTACCGCATCATGGACTAACTCGGCAAAGATACTTAAGACTACTCTCTGGAAAGTAGCAGGAGCATTGAATAGGCTAAAAGGAAGGACCCTATAAGAAAAGGTTCCCGAAGAACAAGTGAAGGTGGTTTATCCTAGTCCTCTAGGCTAATTTGGATTTGATTTTACCCGCTAGATCCATTTAGGAAAGAGAAAAAAAAAATCTCTGTCAGGCCATCTAGCACTTGGAAGATGAAAGGTAGAGGGAAATGGTCCTTCTTTGTGGCTTTGTTCAACTCCCTGTAATCGACACAAATCCTCCACTTACCATTTTTCTTGGGAACTAACACCAAAGGAGATACCCACTAACTATCAGAGATATGATAAATGAATCCTGCATCTAGCAATTTTTGAAGTTCTTCTTTGACTATATCTTTAAGTGTTGGATTTGTCCTCCTTCGGTGTGGCCTGACTGGATTGCAAACTTCTTTTATGTCAATGTGGTGAGTACACACTGAGGGGTGTACTCCCTTCATTTCTTTGTGACTCCAAGCAAAGGCATCCAGATGTTCCTTTAGCATGTTGTATAAATTCTCCTCTTGGAGAAGATAAAGAGATGGATTGATTTTGAAGGTTCTCTTAGGGTCAAATTCTATGGTTTTCACATGGAGAGGGTTGGAATCAGCCAAGTAAATATCAAATGGATGGTTTTTCTAGGTTTCCTTTACTCCTTCTTCTAGGGACAATGTACTCAGAGTTGGAATTTGGAGTAGGTGTTCAATCAAATCATCTTCATCTTGTTTTCCACCTCCCATGGTTGTTTCTAAGGTATACAGTTGGGTAGAATAGACTTCATCTTCTTCCTCCTCTTCTACCCATAAAGGTAAATCATGTTCTAGAGATGGTTGAGTAGGAGGGGATAGGAATAACTGCTTGGACATATGCCCATTCTTGATGGTAATATTCCCATCTCTGCAGTTGGTGTAAGCATCGACAGTGGCCAACTAGGGCCTTCCAAGGATGAGAGGGTAAGCTCCAATATCAATGAAAGTGTGTGGGACAATGGTGCCATTGATGTGCACATCTACTATAGGGCTCCCAAGGTCCAAATACTTTGGATAGATTGCCTACCCCAACATTAAGTCGGACAACTGTCCAATGAAATTAAAGGTAGTGGCATCTCTTCTTCACCTCCCTAGATGCTTCAAGCACTTACCCTTAATCAACTTGTTGTAAATAGGTACATCTTTAATGGCATGGAGAAGTGGAATCTTGACACATTGTTTTTTCAGTTCTCGTTGAAGTTTAGCCTCTTCTAGGTCAGGCTGGAGTGGTTGAGTTAATCTCTCAAGAAAGGGTGGATTTACTTTAAGAATGCTTTCCTCTATTTCTTCTTTAACCTCCCTAGTTGGAGGTGGAGGTTGGTTATCTTGGAGAACTCTCCTAGATCTTAGGTTAGTTTCCTAGATCTCCACAACATAAGCTAGATATGATGTCTCTCCACTTTATACTTGGTGTGCCTATCTATTGTTCAGGCATGGATTTGGATAGGCAGGCATCTAGGGTTGTTTAGGTGGAGCAAAGTGTAATAGATGTGGTTGGGTAGGTGGTGAAGGCAATAAAGTAGGAACATTGTTGTATTGGGGCCTCCACCACTAGGGCAGTGCATTCCATTGAGGTTGTGGCAGAGCATATGGTTGAAATGATTGGCTAGCTAGACAGGAATGATGGTTGGATTTGATATCCTCCTTTGTTTGCATGTCTTTGAAAATTGACCATTGGATAGGAATTCTAAGGTTTTGGAGGGCATCTTCCATAACGATTCTAATTAATCCATGGTGATGTAACTACTGGGGGTTTACCTCATGCACCTTTATGCTTGTCTCTATCATCTTCTTGAAGTATGGTATGCTGAGCTTGTGGTGAGGAGGTGGTTTTTCTCCAAACCTCAATTCTTCAAGTAGCCTAAATTGAAATCCATAAGCCACACTATACCTACCCTCACATGATATGTATTTGATAAGGTGGTAGCTCACCTCATTCTAGGAATATGGTAGGCTTGTTCTCCTTAATTTTTGTCCTCAATGGGCTCCTCACTCTCTAAAATTTTTTTCTTCTTAGCAGTCTAGCTATCTCCCTTATCTTCCTTTCTCCAAGGGACTCTGATGGGATGTGTGGTAATTCTTCTGATAACTTCAGGGGTGATCTCTATGGAGAGGCCTCTCACCACAACAATGGCATGGAATTTGGTCAATGGAATGAGGGAGAGAGAAAAATATCGGGCCACTTCATCAACATACCCTCTTAATTTTCCAAAACACCCCATCCAATTATGCCTTGTGAAGATTTCTAACACTTGAGGGTGCTGGTGGATTCTCACAGTGTTAATGGGATCCCTTCTATTAAAACCTCGTGTCATTTTCATTGGTGAATTTTGAGTAGCTGAGATGGTTGAAAGAATTTTTAAATGAAGAAGTAAATAACTAAAATAACTATGGAGACAATTACCTTACCCAGCCGCCAAATTCACTCAATCCTAGGGGATTTTAAGGTCAATTCACTTTGAAAAAGTGAAGTATTATAAAGCCGACCTCCTCATAGTGTTTGTTGTAGCCAACCACTATGTTTTGCCCTCTTAAACTCCTTTCGGCAAAACCTGTATACTGTTTGTTTGTATCTTGTATGATTCCTATCTGATCTTATAGGATTTCATGTGTAATCCTATAGGATTTCCTATGTAATATTGTAGGAAGTTTTGCGCAGGAGAAAGATGGAATTTTCCTCTTCTGTAGGATACCTGGCTATGAGAGCAACTTTGCTAGAGTGAGCCTCAAGGAAATGAACGCATGAGTGAATGGGGATCGATGATTATTTCCACTTATGGTTGAGTTGGGTGAGGTGGTGTGCTGGCAGTGGAGGTACATTTCCATTTTGGGACCGTTGGTCCCCACTACCACCTCATCATTCCCCTCTCCTCGTACTCAACTCCCACTTCATGCATACATAGCCTTAACTAATTTTGTCCTTCTCCTTTCTTTTCTTCACTAGAATGGTGCCACATGTTGGAGGACCAATTTTTTTGTCTTTGTTGACTGAATGAAGGTGGCCAAGTTAATTGACCACCTTTCACTTATAAACCAACTTGCTCATAACCTTTACATATTTTGACTACATTATGCAGATAAGACAATGAATCGAGATACTTACCTATGGTGTTGATACCTTGCTAAAGTTGTTGAAGACCTGAAGTGCTTGTTGTGTGTTGGGTGCTTTCTATTTCTCCTTCTCTTTTTCTTTTTTTCTCTTTTTTTTTATGGTTCCCTTGTTGTGCAGGTACCTAGTGTTGAAGATGATGGTGTTTCTACTGCTCTAGAGAGTTTTGTGCCCTTGGATCTTCATGTTGGAAGCTTGCTGCAATAATGATTTGTATTCTGTGGGATAGGCTGCTACAAGATGTCCTGTTGTTATAGATCCATTTGGGCACATCAATCCCATCATCCAGATCAATGTTTTAGGGCTCATCAAACCCTAATTCTAGCTGCTACATGCCCTAATTAAATCACCCCTTTGAATGACTCCTTCCTAGACAGTTTCATTACTTGAAGACATTCAGAAATGGCCTCTAGAGGGACTAGCGTAAGTAGGCCCATGTAAGGGTGCGCTGCAGAGCAGTTAAGTCCATGCTAGGGTGCTCTACAAAGCACTTAGGCTTCCTTTCACCTACGATGGGCAAGTTTGAGTGAAATTCACATAGGGTTTGGGGAATATTCTTATCTTTTGCAGTCATCTAGAAGGTTCCCTTAGTTATCAAGTCCTATGAGCTCGAAAATGGATGAGGAATGAGTTAATATGCATCCTATCCTCTTATCTGTTCCTCCATGGAACTAATTCTAAGTATGGAAGGCCATTCAATGCCACAATTTATGACGAAACCTCCTTCACCTCTCTATAAATTGACCACTGATGTAAGTGATCAGGGGTTGGATTATGTTGAATTGTAAGGAGATAATGTTGCTATGAGATTTGGCGTTGAAGCAAGTATTGTAATGCTACAAGTTTGTCATGCTTTTGATGTGATGTGGATGGGATCTACGCTAGAGGAATGACTTTGAATCAGACACAATGGTTGTAATTCCTTTTATTTTCAATAAAGTGTTTGAACCTTTCTCCCATATGTTTGTATTGTCTTATAATTCTTATATGTGTGAAATATACCCGATTCCATTCACTTATATTCAATAAATATTTTTCTTTTATCAATTATTTATTTATTATTTTATGTTGTGTTTATAGGTACTTCACAAGCGTGTTAAGTACCCAAAGGAGCATCGAGATTGATACAAGGGAGATGAGAAGAAAGAAGAAATACAAGTAGGTCTTCTCATTTTATCATATTATCTATTGTTTACAGGGAAAGAATAAAATACTTTAAATTGTTTTTCTAGATATGGCTACTTATTTAGGGAATTAATATTTATCCGTAGGTACCAAATTCTCCAAAATAAATTGGTGACTCCACTAGGGAAACATCACCTTTCCTAGTAGCTTATCCACCTTCTTGGACATCCTTGAATACCCTTCTTGTGTTCATTGATTGTATTTCCACCCTTTTGAATTGGATTTTGGTCTAAAATTGAATTTAGATGACTCTTGAGTGGCTTCTCAGGAATATATGTAAGCTTGGTCAAGGGACAGTTCTTTGTAGAACACCTTTGAGTGAGAGACAGTTCTCTGCAGTACAGTAGGCCCTATTTGACCTACTTTGTTTGATCTTAGGGAAACTTTTCACCTTTCGATTGAGTTTTTTACCAAATTTTCTCTATTTGATTGCTTGTTGATTGATCAATGAATGTGATGTCTCAGAAAGCAAGTTTATATCTCCTTGTCTAGCCCTACTTTGACTTGATTGATTAATGTTTCTTCAAAATTTTTCTTTGTCATTAGGTCTAGAGTCAAATTTAGAATATAATTGATTAATATTTGTTCGGAAGAAAGTGTCGTAAAAGTCTTCTTTTCCTTCGAAAATGAACTATCGTAAAGTCTTCGTGCTTATAAAAATATTGATTGATTGTACATGCATTAGTTTCGTTTTTGTTCATCATAACATTAATGGATTTGAAAAGAAAAAATTACATTGTTCATATTGTAGTTTGTGAATCCTTGAAAGAAATAGCTAGGTAAATTGCATTAGATGTACTTTTTGCTCTTTGTCAAAAATCGAATTGCTCTATCCCTACGAGCTAAGGTTTTCATTATTCAATTGAATGAAAATAATTCTTATAATATTAGTTGAATATTAGGAATTACAAACATACATCACATGGTGAGCCTTGAAATGAAAATTCTAAAGAATATCAACTTAAAATTTATCTGAATTTACCTAATGGAGCATTGTCACCTAATGAAAAACATTTAGTGGTTCTAGGCTAGAGACATGTTTTGGCATCGTAAAACAAAGTAGATGTCACTAACTTGTTTGCAATATATCTTGAGTGTGATACCTCATTCCACGTACACGATTACATCATAACTCATCCACATACCTTTGAGTATATAGGGCGGTGTTACAGTATGTAAAGTATATGGGAATGCTCTCACTGTGATGTTTTTCATTAGACAGTGCTTATACAGATTGGGCCTCCACGTACTTTCAGGTATATATGGGAGGACAAAAATAGGTTTCTATACATCCTTAGGTAATCGATTTAGCTACCTTCTACATTGTGATACACCAAACACAACATTTAGGGAGATTACCTGCCCATACTTCTCGGTTCGCTGGGAGGTATTCCGCAATTCACTGTTGCTTGGTAAACCTTTTACCTAGATTATCCCTTTTTTGTTTTGTTATGTTATTTTCATTAGTTAATTGATTGTGGATAAAATCCTCTGTGCTCACTCCTTAGTTGATATTAGGTTGAAAAATTTGGCGACAAATTCAGAATCCATCATTCAAAGAATTCCCTTTGATGGGAATCCTAGTTATTTTCCTCCTTTCGGAAATATTGGTGCTCCTTATATGGCTACATTATCCCTACCGAGACTTACCATTGGCTTGCCATTATGGTTGTTTTTGACCTTCTTGGTTCAAAATATCGTGATTTCTTCATAATCGAGTACACCTCCAACTGGAAAAAATCAACCTCTAGTTGATCCTAAAGTTGACCCTTTGCCTTCTTCTTGGATTTTTTCTGCCTCCCATTCTTCCTCATTTCCTGGTGAAAGTATTGGTACTAGTAACCAGGTGGCTAAGAAGAAGAAGAAAGGGAAGAAGGAGAATAAGAAGTAAATTCAGCAGAGGGGCAGCTAAGCAACCATTTCTTTAAATGTAACATCTTATGAGAAACTGTCCATCAAGCCTCTCAAAGTTTGATATCCATGCAAACTTTGTATGGGATACTATATTTTTTGAAATTGTCTTGATATTCCTCAGATCTTAGAAGAATGGTCTTCTCGTTCACATCGTCGTGTGTCATCCACTTCTATAGATCATGCTGATGACACACCATTGACTAGTGGTAGTAAAGTTCATGGAAATAAAGGTAAAGTTAAGCTTCCCTGTAGGTTATGTGAAGGGAATCACCCCATTCCCCTTTTTCCCTATCTGGATGAAGCCAAAAAAGTGTTGGATAATTGTCTTGCTTCACTGCAACAAATTCCATCTGGTTATAGGAGACTCTCTCTTAATCCTTCAGTAGTTGATGAATTGACTGACTCAACCCAACCATTGGTCAAACCCACTCTATTTTAAAGTGAATCCTATGAGTCTCTACCCAACCAAAATCAACATGTCGAGGTAAAAGTTGACCTGATTTCAGCTTCAGTTAATTGTACCTTTCTCGAAGAGAGTGAATATGATACCATTCAGGTTCTTTTTGTTTCTTCATATTAAAATAGCTTGGGGGAAATCCTCTCGTTCCATCAAGACATGAGGAAAATACTCTCATTCTCATAACTCAAGGGGATAATTCTCTCGTTCTTACAGTACCCCCTCCAAGTAGTCTGGTCACCTCCTTGTTTGGAATGGACTGGTAGGATTCTCTCTTCCTTCTTATGTGCCTTTAGAGATCATAGTACAGGTTTGTAATATGATTATTTCTAGTGCTATTATAGATGAAGGCACATCAGTAAGTATCCTTTCCTCTACTACATGGCAAGCACTCGATTCATAGCCACTTGTTCCAGTTACCCAAATCTGTTTGCTTTTAATAGAGGAACCAGTCAACCATTACGGATCATTCCTTAGTTTCCTATTACTTTGGGAGGAAAAATCGTTTATCTGAATGTGATGGTAGTCCCAGGCCCTTTAAATTACGATTTAATTCTTGGGCGTGATTGTGTTTACGACATGGGAGCTATTGTTTCAACACTCTTTCGAGTGATTTTTTTCCCGCATGAAGGAAAAATTGTCACCGTTTACCAGCTTTCATTTCCTAGTACAAATGTGGCTTTTTGTCAACCATCTCCCTAAATGGTCCTTTTTTACCAATGGTATCATCCCCACCATGGGTTAATCATGTGGCAACCCATTCCATGCCTACATCAACAGATGATTAATTCAGTGATGTTGTACATTATGTACTAGGGGCATTGGAACCAGATCTCTCTAATGGATTCCTTTCTATGGATCCCTTCTAGACCATTGTTCTCCCATCTGATGAGAACCTCTTGGAAGTTGTGAAGTCTTATGAGTCATGATTGAGGAATATGAGGACAATTCCTTGTCTTGTCTCAACCTCGTTAAAAAATGAAACCAAGGAGATGAGGATAGTTCTTTGTCTTTGTCAACCTCGTTAAAAAAATGAAACAAAGAATATGAGGACACTTCGTTATCTTGTGTCAACCTCATTAAAAAATGAAATGAGGAATATGAGGATAGTTCTTTTACTGTGTCAACCTCATTAAAAAATGAAAAAACACCCATGAGGATAGTTCCTTGTCTTGTGTCAACCTTGTTAAAAAATGAAACCAAGGGTACAAGCAGAGTTCCTTGTCTCGTGTCAAGCTCGTTAAAAAATGAAACAAGGACCCCTAGAGAAAAGTTCCAATTCGTCTCTTTGATTAGATCTCATAAAATCCCAGCTGAGACTTTCACTTGATCTTATAAAATAACTTTCATTGCATCCACCTGATAGCCACAAGTATTCTACTTAGGTGAATGTAATGAAGCTTGTGGGGCATGCACCTAGTGGTAAAGTTAAGCTTCCCTGTAGGTTATGTGAAGGGAATCACCCCATTCACCTTTGTCCCTATCTGGACGAAGCCAAGAAGGTGTTGGATAATAGTCTTGCTTCACCAAAAAAACTTCCATCTGGTTACAGGAGACTCTCCCTTTCGTCATGTTGGGGGCATGTAAACCAATCTCAAGCATAGTTCTTCATTTCAAGCTTGTGTAAAAATGAAACTGAATCCAAGCATAGTTTGTCATTTCAAGCTTGTGTGAACATGGAACTAAATCCAAGCATAGTTCCCTATGGTTCAAGCTTGTGTAAAAATGAACCCATATCCATTTTAACCCTCGTGATTTCCATTCTATCAGCCTTTTCCGCTAAATGAGCCTTGGTTTTTCTCCTTCCATCATCACTATTTTCTTGGCCGATCATACACTTTCACTTGGTTGTTCTACCCATTTTTAGGAACAGTTGCAATTAGTGGTCTTATCCTAGACACCACTTGTTCCTCAAAGCGGAGTCCTCTTGAAGCTCTTTTTAGAATCTCGAAATATGAAAATATTGCCGAATACTTGTCCTTTTCAGCTCATTAATGGATTCGAAATGACATCTCTCTTGTATTATTTTACACTTTTTCAGGCTTGAGAGATTAATCCTCGAAGAAGAACTTGTATAGTTTTCTTTTTGTCCCTTTTCAAACTGTCTAAACATGAAAAGGATTGAGTTATCTTTCTTGTTAAACTCGTTAAAATATCAAATAGCGACAAACTTATCCATCTAGACAAGACCGAGTTTCATCTTCGTTGGACTCATTAGAACATCAAATAGTGATGGATTCACCTGAAGGGTGGAATTATAAAAAAAGAATATATTATCCTCCTCAAGCTTGATAAAAAATAAAGAGGTACTAGCTAGTAATGACTGGGGAAAATGGGAAAAAGGGGAAAACTACTTTACGCTAGCAGTTCCCTCTTGAACATGACACTTTCACTTCACCTCCGTTACTATTTGGGTTGGGTTATCTTCTTGGTGGTTATCATACCTATGGTCTATCACACCATCCATAACTTTTGGTTTTAGGTCAATGCTGCCAATTCATTCAGACTATTTGGGTTGGTTTATTTGTTTGATAGTTATCATACCTATGGTCTATCACACCATCCATTACTTTGGTTTTGGGTCAATGCTACCAATTCATTCAGTGTCATTCATATGTTCAAGAGAAGTTATTAAGTCCAAATTCATCCTTTTCAATACTCATGAACCTTCATTTTCATGACTACCATTCTTGAACCTTGTGTCATCAGTCAAATTTTGTCTCTAAAATCACTACATTCATTTCTTGTTGTTGATGTGGGATACATCAAGGCCCTCTTGCGAAAAGTCACTTCTTGTCGACATTAACACATTATCCAAGAAGTTGACTTACAAACACCCTTCCAATACCTTGAGGCTTGCATGCATCAATGGCAAGTTTCTTGCTTCCAGTGATAGGTTGACATCAATAACCTTCAACCAAAAGACTTTGTATGTTGTTTGACATCAAATCATCCATTGTCACCATGTAGAATGTATTGGAGTACCTTGAGGATCATTATCATTATCAGTGATTTCTCTCATGTCTATTAACAACTTACAATGTTGGCTAGTAATTATAAGGTGTCTTCCCATGTTCCACTTCAGACCATATATTCACATGGTTAGACTTGTACTTGAGAAAAAGATTGAACAAGATAGAAGACCCTGGATCTATTTTCATCCATCTGGGCTACGATTTCACGAGTATTAAATCTTATGTACAATGGCTTTACATTGATAGTCATTCCGATCATGGGTCTATATCTATAGACGACTATTTATGTACATGTAATGAAAGTTTATAAGCTAAGAATGGGTATGCCTTCCGTAAAAAATTCATGTGAAAAATCAAAATATCATGATATATGTATTGTAATTGATGCAGGTCACGTTCCACTTTGATACCTCCTCATCGCATCGTAAAGCATTTCATTCGACATTTTCATTTTTCTGAATTCATGCTTTAGGGGGCAGTTGTTGCAGATCCATTTGGGAACATCAACCTCATTATCCAGATCAATGTTTTAGGGCACATCAAACCCTAATTCCAATTGCTACATGCCTTAAGTAAGTCACCCCTTTGAATGCCTCCTTCCCATACAGTTTCATGACTTAAATACATCCAGAAATGGCCTCTAGAGGGACCAGCGAAGGTAGGCCCATGTAAGGGTGTGCTGCAGAGCAGCTAAGTCTATGCCAGGGTGCTCTACATAGCACTTAGGCTTCCTTTCACTTGCGATGGGCAAGTTTGAGTCAAATTCACATAGGGTTTGGGGAATATTCTTATCTTTTGGAGTCATCTACAAGGTTCTGTCACTTATCAACTACTATGAGCTCGAAAATGGATGACGAATGAGTTTAGATGCATTCTATCCTCTCATCCCTTCCTCTGTGGAACCAATTCTAAGTATGGAAGGCCATTCAATGCCACCATTTATGACAAAACTCCTTCATCTCCCTATAAATTGACCACTCATCTAAGTGATCAGGGGTTGGATAATGTTGAACTGTAAGGAGATAATGTTGCTATGAGATTTGTCTTTGAAGCAAGTATTGTAATGCTACAAATTTGTCATGATTTTGATGCGATGTGGATGGGATCCAAGCTAGAGGAATGCATTTGAATGATACACAATGGTTGTAATTCCTTCTTCTATTCAATAGCGTCTTTGAACCTTTGTCCCATATGTTTGTATTGTTTGATAATGCTTATATTTGTGAAATGCATCTGATTCCATTCACTTATATTCAATATATCTTTTTCTTTGATCAGTTCTTTGATTTCTTTTCTTTTAACAAGTACTTCTCAAGTGTATTAAGTACGGGAAGGAGCGATGGGATCGATACAAGGGAGATGAGAGGAAATAGAGAGTAGAAGTAGGCCTTCTCATCTTCTCATCTTATCTATTGCTTATAAGGAAAAACTAAAATACTTTAAACTGTTGTTCTAGATATGGCTACTTATCTAGGGAATTAGTATTTATCCATAGATACCAAATTCTCCAAACACCTGTAGTTGCTTCTCCCTCAAAACTTCTAATCATTTCTTCTGCTGGACTTTTGAGGAGGATGACATGGATTGAGAGGAATACTAGATGTGTGGAGAATAAGAAATACTCAGGTGCGGCTCCCTTCTACTCTCTGTTTCATTTTTTCTCTTTGTGTTTTCTCTTGAAGACTGAAAAATATATATATTTTTTTGAAACTAATTTTTTTTTAGTGGTGAATGTAGGGGTGATGGAAGTGGAGATAAGTATGGTAATGAAGTTGTGATGCAGGGATGTTATAATTTTTACATGGTGGGTCAATTTCTCATCTTAGGGTCACTTTTTGTAGGATTCCCGAGCCATTGTAATTCATATAGGATCATCCTGTAGGTTTTGAGGGGATCTTGTATGTTTATAGGGGATCTTGTAGAAGATAGAGTTCCCTTGTAAACCGAAGAA
>APFE031018677.1:1256-19238 GCA_000404065.3 Pinus taeda
GGAACTTTTGTGAAATATATTTTCCCACACAAGGGAAAAACCATGAATTGGCCTTCTTTTGCCCACAAAGGCAGTTGGATGGCTTGAAAAGCACCACCTTCACCATTAATTCATGCCCAAATAGTGAAAATTACATTAGTCAATTTGTGACTAATTCAATTTAAGCCCAATTAAACTAATATTTCAACCTCAAATCATATATGCAAATCCAACCATTAATGGTAAAATGTTGATTGCATTGATACTAGCCAGCTTTACACTAGTTTCATGGAAAAATTAACGATAGTACCAAATAACTCTGCAGGAGTCGCCTTTTTTTAATTACATAATTTAACTTTGAGTAAAATGTCAATGTGTGGATTTACTAGCACAAAAATTTAAATAACAAAACATATTAGACTGTCATATATTCAGGAAACATGATATCAATGTCCAGACAAACTAATTGCTTTGAATTTACAAACAAACTAATTTATCATAGCATTACACCTCTAACTTACTATACAAGTCCATGCTGACACTGATCATTTCAAAAGAAGCACGAGTTACTAAAATATCTGAAGGAAAATAACTTAGAGCAATGCTTTTCAGACTATAAAAGCTTAAGGCATGTTGATCTTGCCCTTGGTAGCAATAACATATTCTTGATCAAAGAGACTGGTTGAGGATTTTGAAATTAGTGAACCAAAATTCCCATTCCAAGTTCCTATTCATCATCTTAAAAGGAGATATCACTTACAAAATCTTTGATATAAAATTTTATTCTACAATACAAAATTTATTTCCTCAGGCACTCCAAAAATAAGCAGAATGTTTGTATCATATTTTAATAACCACTCACAATGACTACTTTGTTGCCTTCTCAATCACACTGAACAGAAGTTAGGGAGACAAATATTCATTTGGTCTTCTGTTGGAATTCCAGCCTAAATACTTCAGTTTCAGATATCAATTTGATTGTATAGGAATAGTACTCAGATAAACAGCGTGGTAACATCGTAAGGTTACCTACAAACGATTGATATGGAATTTCATCATAGGGGTCATAGGCTTTCTTTTTCTTGGATATTACTCTTGCTAGAGAGTTGTCAATCATATCCCGTCCATCCATGTCATAGCCTTGCAATTTTTTAATGGCTGACTCAGCTTCTGTAACCCTGCTCATTGTGACAAAATCAAATCCTCTACTTATCCCACTTTCCTCATTACAAACAATCTCTACTCTATGCTATAACAATTACTTTAGCCCAATTCATTTCTTTAATAAGCAATCTTTTCAATAACAATTACTTCTTCCAATAATAAATAGTAATTGAAGACGGAATAGTAAATGCAATGACAATAAGAGACAATCAAGAGCATCAAAAAGAGACACCAAATTGCTCAAAGACTAGGGAAAACCCCACAAGGGAGAAAACCCTTTGAAAATTCTTCTTCTATTAGTTTGTCTCAAACGTTCAGCAGAGAGTGCAATGAGTTAAATCCATAAACAAGAGTCAAAGTCAAGGTTTTGACTTATCCAACAAATCAACCATCCAAGATCCAATATGCCAATGATAAAAAAATCAAACCTGGTCAACTTCATAAAGTGAAAATCTGAAAAGTCAACAGCAGTCAACGTGCCCTAACCAGTCCAGAATTCTGTAGTCAAAGTGCTCCAATCAGACTCAGTCAAAGGTCAAAATGTGGAGCCTCAAGTGCTGGCCAAACAGAAGCAAAAACAGTCCAAAAACATGCAGTCAAGCCCAGTCAATGGAGAGATAAATCCTGTGGTCAGATCTGCAGTCAAAGCCTATGGTCAACGCAGGTCAAAGTCAGAATTTCAACCCTTAGTCAAGCTCGAACCTGTGGTCAAATCCATGCTGCAGTCAATGGTCAAACTCAGTTAAATCAAGTTCGGTCAAATTTCAATCAACTCAGCCTTCTTTTTTCTCACATGTACAGCTGATTTGAAGAGAAGATGTAATGATCCAAATTGGTCAAATGAAGATGTCACATTGTGTATATATATACTTGTCAAATTGGGTAAATTTTGATCCAGGGACACACCCTTTCATGGTGGGGTTGACTTGACCATTTTGAGCCTACATGATGCCCAGAAAATAAAATTTTTATTATAATTTCCATAATTATTCTAGGCTGACATAGGAGGCTTCTCGGCATGCGGGAATACCTCTCGATGCTACACAAAAAATCAACACAAACTTCTAACTACTTTTAGAAAGCAAGTTGTTGAGGATGTTATTTTTATTGTATTCGTTGGATAGAAAAGTGGGTCTATTAAAATAAATCATGTTTTATTGTATGAGGAGTCAGGACTTGGAGCTCAAATCTATATAAGGATTTCCACACTCCACTTGCAACTTGGATTGGATTGAGTAATGAATGGAAGAACTTATGAGCGAGCTAGCTCCAAGTTTTGGAGGACTCGGTTTCTTATCTATGTAAGTTGTGTTGTTTACATGTAATTTTTATGTGCAAATATATGTTCTAGGGCGCCATTTGAAGATTACATTTTACAGGATTATAAATGCCAAAGGAAACATAAGGCCATAGAGGAGCACCATGCTAAATTGGAGGAGCATACACTGATAAAGTTAACGTTTATCCTATAGTCTTTGGTCATCTGCCTTCAAAGGTCAGAACATTACACATTCTACATCACTTGATTAGGTGTGTCTGTAGACAGTCTTGGGGTAAGGGGCCACCTTATTGTTGCTTTGAGTTGTGGATATAGACAGACCCTCTCCATCATACCCTTGTAAGGTTTTAATCACCAAAACTTAATTGTTCAATAATTCACATCCTTAGATTGATTGTTGACCCTAAGTAAATTGCTGAGCCAAGTCAAGGAGTGCATAGCACATCAGACAATTGATTATATGGCCTTAACTTGCCCTCTTAAGATTGCTTAAATGACTCCATGGCGCAAATAGATAAGATGCTGGACTCCCTTCTACTCATCACATAAAGTCCATTTCATTTTATCCTTTTCATCTACATTGTTGCTATATTTTCTTTACTCCCACTTATTACTACAAGAAATAAGCCTAGTAACCAATAAGGAAACCCCCCCTTGACTAGGAACCCTTTCTTAAGTCTAAAGTGCAGAGGAGTGTTGGTGAGGTGAGTGTGGAAAACCTCCTAAGTTCCACAAGGCTAATACCCTATTTTGGGGACTTTAAGCTAAATGTGATAGTTTGTGTGGTAACAGGATCACAAGTAAAACTTCTCAGACCATGCAAATCTTAATGAGTACTTTTAGGATAAAGCTTGACCAATGAATACTTGCAAATCAAACTCACTGCCATCTAGTCAGACACACAGGCGGAAATATTGGTTCTCTTGTAAATCTGAACGGATCATTTTCTGAGCCAACAAATGTTGACTCGTGAGTCCAAAGTCAAACTCACCAAGTTCTGCTATGGGGCAAATATCATGATAACAATGCAATCTTCGTTGATTGGATCCAAAAAAGGAATCAAATGGTTACGTACATTAGTTCAAATCCACACCACTGTGAGATGAGTTAATGATTAGAAGACTATTTGTGCTAGAAAGCAATACATATTATATAAGTTGTGCCACTGGATAGTTACATGATCTGCTTAATTATTTTAGAGAGAAAACAACTCAATCAATTGAAATGTACACTGAAGGTTGCATACAAGCATAGTATGCAAGATCCGGCTGTATTGGTCTTTGCTGTATGGACATTTAGCAGTGGTACGAAATTAGGTGAATTTTTCCTAAAGTATGATATGGTACAGTCAACATTTTCTCTGATAATATACTTATGTCTTTGATGCCCATTTACCTATAAACCTAAAGGAATATCCCAAGAACCTCAAAAATATTAATAAAAAACTCATAAATATAGATTGCATAAAACCTTTCAAGGAATGAATTATTACTTCTTATTTATTGCATGTTCCAGACACTGGAATTCTTCTAAATTTGGAACATTATGCATATTTTTTGTATCTATAGATGCATACTTCTGTATTGGAGCTATACTATAGTTTTTCATCACATATTTTTCATTACCAAATCATATTTAAATCCATATTCATATTCAAATATTGATACTATGCATGCAATTCATCTCACAACTATGAACAAATATAATATGGTTTGCTGCTCAAAGATCCTCATTCTTTGTGAGAAAATTCCGTTGCCATTTGTGGATTCAAAGATCCTTCTGTACACTATTCGACCTTGTTTCTCTTGAGTTCCAACTGTACTTTCAATTTTGACATAATACAACTGGGAACCCTATAACTATCCAGAGTGGATCCCGTGCAGATCTATCTTTTAAGATAATTAACTATGAAGGATTCAAGACGTATCCAAAAGATCTGGATCTAATATATATTTGGGAGTATCTAGGGAAGAGGTGGGAATGACCTACTAGCATAGAAGAAATGTAAATCTCTGTCAATTACATGAATGTGTTGACTTCAAGAACTAAAATTTTCAACAATAGATGCAATAAGTCTAAACACTTTATGTTTTTACTTTTTTCAGCAACCATCATCAGCATGGAGCTATGTAATTGTTGGTGAAATGGCAATTTTTCATTGATTAAATTGCATTTTTGAATGCATCAATTGATTCAGCACCCTAAAAAACCTTTAGAGCACTCAGCTTGTGCAATCTCAACAACTGTGATTTACAGTTCCAGTGATCCTTCTAAATTTCTTACTAGATTTTGGACAAAACTGGTCAGAAAAATGAGCCCAGAAAAAGGTTAAAAACATAGAACATTTAGACTACAAGCAATAGATATAGAGTCCATCAAAAAACAACTTCATAATTTTCTAGCACAAAAACTATGGAATTTGTTAGCTACCTATACCAATAGGTTTCATTTTTCATGATTGGCAGGGGAAGTGCCAATATGACCTACTTTGGTGATACAAAGATCTCATATTTTTGAGGAAGAAGTATACCTACATTTGGTTGATGCTACCCTACTTCTGAATGGGTGATCCAACAGCCTAAGCTGGGTCATGCCATGTTTCAATTTTTGTTATAGGTTAGAGAAAGAAATATGTCCAAACAGTTCAATCTTGGCAGGTAAACTAGATAGGTAGAGAATGAAGGTTCCCAACTGCTTAATCTGGGGCCTTGGAAGCAATAAGGGTAGTTTTAGATAGAAAATCAAAAGAAAAAGCCAAAGGAAAAGAAAAGGCACAAATGGTTTGCAAATCTGAATCACCTTCTTGGGTAACAAAATGCTGGAAATTGAGTGTTAGGTAGATGGGGTTGCAGAAAGCATGGTTTATGGCATTTCACTGGCCTAAAGCAAAGTTAAAACATGGTGCCAGTGTTGATTTCCTATTCCAGCAGTCTTACAACAACTTGATGAAGCATGTCTAACTTCCAGATTACCCCCCATCACATTCATGGCTAACATCCCCATGCCACCCATGTTCATGAAAGAGGTCAAAGTCTTTTGTTGGTTCTAGTTTCTTTAAGAGCCACATTTCTTGTGTAAAAATTCTTTTCATTTTGATCTACTTCCTAAAAACTAAGTTGATTTCATATAAACAACTTAGTATTTTACCCCCCTCATTCACCCCTTTTCACTCATATTAACTACTAACCTATCACTATGTAACTCCTTATACCCCTATTCCCCTATTACTATGTAAAACTTGGCAAAAACCCAAAAAATCTATGTATCCCCTTCCCCGAGCATTATAGCTCTATGTGTGGTTTTGAACGTTTTCAAGCGCTAAAACATTTGAGCGCGACCCAAAGAGCGTCGAAAAATTAATCTTGGGATTAATCCGGGATTTGCTCGGATTAATAACCAAAAACTGCTTTGCAATAAACCTTGCAAAAACCAGAAAAACCCACTTTTATAAAGTTTCCGTCGGGCCCGCAGTTCAAAAATAATGATATTTTATTCTTCCCCCACACTTCGTATTGCCCGCGCATGTTATCAACCCGTCGACCGTCGGATCTAGGGTTTCCCATCCGACGGCCCACATCCATATCGGACGGGTCTCGATCGCCGAAAGTTACCGCCCGAGAAACTGTCAGAGGGTGACGTCAGGCCTCTGCCACGCGTCACCCCCAGATTTTCTCGGGTCGCCCTCTGACAATACCGCGATCATATAGAGGGCGGTCTGAGAAAACCCACTTACCACTCTACTATACCGCCTGCCCATGCCAGCGTTACGCCCGCCCACGTCACTTCCACTCGGCGCCCTGTCAGCACCCCCGCCCGCCAGCGCTCCTACGTGTCTGCCACCTATGCAATCCCCGCCGACCACTCACAGACTGCCACGTCACCCGATGACGTCATGCTGACGTCACCTGACCCTGACCCCACCTGATGACGTCATGCTGACGTCATCCAAAAAGCGCGCCAATAGCCCAAAAAGTCCATATTTTAGCCAATTTTCGCGTTTTTTTCTCACTTTTGCTAAAACAACTATTGCTCACCTCTGCATGTAAATTACGACCACCTGTCGCCAACTTGCAGAAATCAACCTGAAGAATGCTACCGCCTCCAACCCGCCTGCATTTGTGACCATTGTCGGCAATTAACCAAGTATTTACCCACAGCATCCCCTCAGAGCTTGGTTTTGTCCATAATTCTCCAGAATTGAAATAACAAAAGTAAAGCAACCTCTTTACCAGTAAATTCCCGATAAACCAGCATCCCTTAACAGGTGTAGGGTCGAAATTCACCTACTGAACCCACATACAGTCTCCTCTTCCTAAATTCCCACTCTGTCCGCGCATTCGTGGACTGAAAACCGGAAAGGTATAATTCACCGGGAAAACAATGTTGCCAGTCCCTGTAGTCCCTCAATTAACTCCCTTTGAGCATTCTACACCATTGTCACCACAGTTACCTCATTTTCCCTTACAATTGGCTTTTACTTCTGCAAAAATACCCTTCTGTGTTGTCCTGTCGACTGAAACCAGTTCTAGTACAAGTCACAAGTACTACTAAGCCATGGAAACACCAGTAGCCCTAAATATTCAACCACTGAATGCCCCACACAGAGAGCTAGAATGGAAGTCCCTAGGTGATAGAGATTACCAGATGCTAGACTCCACTGCCATGACCTCCAAATTCAATATTCACCTGCTCAATGAGTTAAAAGCCCAGTATCTTAGTGGAGTTGATATCTTAGGGATTTGGGACTCCAACCTGCCCATCTACAATCTCCCTCAAGTCAATGTCATCCCAGACTTGATAAATCAATGCCGTTCCAGCTATGACCCATGTCAGAGAGTTGTTCTCAGCCCCTCAGGCTCAGTATTGTTCCATATCACCCCTGAGGCCATTAATTAGATGCTACATTTTCATACTGAAAAGCCCCTAACTCCTCTCTCCATAAATGACTTGATAAAGAAAGGGGTTAAGTTGTCCAGTGCTCAGATTACCAAGATTAATCAGTTGTTTATTCAGCCACAATTTGAGGCTATGAGCACCACCCTTCCTATAGCATATCAATATCTCAATAAGCTGGGAAAAATGCTGGTAGACTTGATCAGTTACATCCTGGGTTATGGGACATATGAGGATGTTGATGAAACCATTATGGCCATGCTGTCCATATTCTCCCCTGGAATGCCTCCTGCTGTGCATTATGATTTTGCCACATACATTGCCAATAAAATTCATGAACAATTGATGAATCTAGAAAGAGAAAAGGTGTTCAGATATACTAGGTACATCTATCACTTGTTCTTGTTCTATCAGCCTGATGCTTTCCCTATTCCTCTCAAGAAGCTAAATGCCCAGGGAAGCCCAAGGTCTGTAGTGTTTTGGTCTTCAGTGTTTCATGATGTATCGTATTCACCTTACACCTACTGTGAATTTATAGACCTTTTTATCCATCCAGCTATGACCTTGTTATTGGGGGTCCCTCCTCCCAGATTGACAGATGAGATGCAGAGGATTCTTCACCTCTCAAAGGTCTACAACATTGGTGATTGGTACTTTTACCAACACCACACAGTAATCAGAATATATGGCTGTGAATTGAACCCCTACAGGCTGCCAAAATATGTCCCTATGAGACTTTTTGCCCTAGAGTATTTTAGGCAGTTTGGAAATGCAAACTTTGTCCATTTCCAAAGCAAAAACAAGAAGGTGCAACTAAAAGTGAGAAATTAGCTAGGCCCATTCCTATACAATAAAAGGGAGGAAGGATGGAAGGAAGCTGATATGATCCTAGAGGACCTCAAATTGCAAACCAGTTTCAAATGGGTACCTTATGACCCTGGTCATTTCATTTCCCTCAGGAGGGTAAAATACAAATTGGGTGGCTATGTTCACGTGAAATTGCCTCATATTGAGAAGTATGCCAATTTATTGAGCTAGAAAGAGGGCACTCTAGAAGAGCCAATTGGTAGAGAGCAAATGCTACAAAGAGAGGCAAGGAATATTGAAAAAGAGGCTGACTTGGAAACTTGTGGGTAGGTTTCCTCTTCATACCAAAAGCAACTTGGAGCAGTTGCCTCATCTTCTACAGCCCAGCAGCAAGCAGCCGGAACTGCTCAACAGGAAACAAGCAAGGATTAAGGCAAGCAGATAGAGTAGGAACAACCACCTCCTATGGCAGAGCAGCAGACAGTGCAACAAACAGAGTAGCAGACAGTGCAACAAACAGAACAACAAGCAGAAAAGGAGGTAGAACAGCAAGAAAAACAGCAAAAAGAGGGGCAGCCTATACAGCATGAACAAACATCTGAAGCCCCAGCACCTACTGAGAAACAGGCTCAAGAAAATATGCCTCTTGTGCAAGAAAAGACAGTGGAGGCCTCAGTGCTGCAAACTCCACAGAAAGAGGAAAAGGGAAAGAAGAGGGATAGAGAGCAGGAGACTCCCCACACCACATCCATAAATCAAGGGGAGAAGAGACAGAGATTGAATCCCCTCTCCGAGGAAGAAATGCCTATGGGGAAATCATTGGGCATGGGACCACCAAGTATGGAGGCATCTGCCAGTTCCTTTCAGCAGGAACAAGAAAGAACCCTTGGAGGAGAGGTCAGCTCCTCAAGTCACCAAAGGAGAGCAGAGGCAGGCATCAAGCAACAATTCATTGATATCAAAAGGAGAAATGAGCCACTCAGGCTCCAAATCTACAACCAGTTGCTTAAGATGGCCCCTACCAATCAACAGAGGCTTATGTCAGCCTATGACATCACAGAAGGGAAAATGACCATGAGTCATTTCATGCCCACCATGCTCCAGCCGCAGTCAACTGCAGACTATATAAGAAACAACCTTGAGGTTCTTTCCAAGGACATCCACCCTATGGACCAAATAGAGCTTCACAAGAAAACGGGTGAGATGGTCTATGCAACACTGGCAGATAAAACATTGTTGGCTAATAGGTTGGAAAACAGCCTAAGCAATACAGCTGCCCAACTTGAGTTGGAGAAAGCATCCTCTCAGGCCAAAGACAACAGGATCAAGTCTTTGGAGGATATAATCATAGAGCTTGGGCATGACCCAAAGGATCCCAAGGCCATACAATCACTGCTCAAAATAAGAGATGCAGACCTTGCAGCTCTAAGAAAAAATATTAAGCTCCCAGCAACCATTCACCCTCAAACAGAAGAGGTTTCCCAGCAAAGACAAGACCAGGAGGTAGCAACATTGCTGGTAGCACTGCACAAACAGCTAGTGCAGACAGAAGGTAAGCTGGAGGACACAGAAGCTGCACTGCAGGCAGCCCTACAATAGAAAGAAGGAGGTCAGACTTCACAACCCCCTCCAGAGGTCATAAACTTGAGGAGCCCCCACAGACTACTGCTCCTCCCACAGAACAGGCAGCTCCATCAACATCAACATCAGCACCAGCACAAACCTCAGAGCAGGCTCCTAGCCTTGATATGCAGAAATTGATGAGTGAAATCAAGGTCCTAGAAGCCCATATGTCAGAGCTAAATGGAGCCAAGGAGAATTTATCCAAGCTGAATGAAAAGTATGACAAATCCAAGAAAAATGTGGCTGAAAAAGGGAGAGAAATAAAAGCTCTCAAGGAGAAGATAAAGGAGTTGGAGAAAGAGCTCACCCTTGACAAAGTGGTGGCTGAGGTCAAGACAATTTTGTGGACCCACATTGGCCAATCAATAACCGATCAGTGGCAATATATTGAGACCATCCATGAGCAAATGGAGCTCATAGGCAAAGCACAGAAGGAAGTCCACAGAGCAAGGGCATCTCTAGGCAGCATGCCTGAGATAGCCAACAGAATGATTAATGTGCTTAATAACCGGACAGGTCCTCAGCTGGCAGCAATAGGAATCTCCAACAGAACTGAAACCATCCAGCTGGTAAAGAGGGTTCTCACATTGAAAAGCCTGGTGCAGACATTGGATAGAAGAAGCCAGGACATGCAAACAGAGGTCAACAAATTCATGGACAAGTTTGCAGCATTACAGGGCAGAGGTCTTCCTAGCTTGCTGAACAGTACAGGGAAAATGCTATCACATGAGGTTTATGCAAAAAGGGTGAACACATTCGCCACCAATCAGATTAGTCAAGGATCGAGCACTTCACAGGTAACAGGGCCAGCATCTGGGCAAAGTCTCTATGACAGAGTAGAGAATTTATTTTTCATTATGAATGAGATCAAACATTTGTTTGAAGTGCCTCCAAACTTCTACAAATACACAGAGGCAGATGAAACCTTAGGTTCAATTTTGAGGCATCAATTGCCTACGCAGGAGTGGTGGACCAGTATGATACAGCTATTGTTGTAAACAGGAGGCTTCCATCAGAGTTTTTTCATCAAAAAGCATGAGTCATCATATTCAGAAAATATGATGCATACACCATGACTGCAAAAGAGTGGAATGAGCCAACTCAGCAGGAAGATTCGGCCACTAAAGGCAACATTGACAGCTACAGGTAACAGGGCCGAAAAAGCTACAACATGACAAAGCATAAAGACACATCATTCAACATTAATGCAGAACGCTCAACCGACTCAGTGGCCTCCAAAGGTCAAGAAGGTCTCTGACAGAATTAAAGACTATTTACTTTACACTTAGGGTAGCAATAACTTCCTTACCTGCTATTTTGTAAAGTTGGTGAGCGTATTTACTTTATCAAGTAGCTCAGCGGTTCAGATATTTTGTGAAAAACGATTGTATATATTCCCCCTCGCATAAGCTTGCTGAAGGGGGGTGATTGTTATTGTTCCTTGTTGAAGAATAAGAACTCGGCTGTAATTTCTGAAAGGATGATATAAATAAAGCTTTGGAGTTTACAGGAATTGAGTCTTACTGATGCATGCTGTGTTGGAACCATTGAATGCTACAGGATTCTAGTGCTATGGCTTAATATAATATGTATTCTCTATCTCTGTTAAATGTTTTATTATTTGGTTACCTCATATCTCTCATATGTTGTTCTAAATCTAGGAAGAAAGAAAAAGAATTGCTCAGGATTTGTCCATGGAGACACCCTGATCTCAATCTATATTTACTATAAATGTTTTCTATGTCTTCAGCTGTTTAATTGGAATTCTTAACTGCTCCAATAAACCCTGAATATTTCACATTTACTATTTATTAATTCATATATGCTACTAAGTAGAAATTGTTGTTCAAATTGTTATCACATTGTCTGTTATTCCATTTCCCACTGTTTCACTCACTAATCAGAAGTTATATTAAGACTAGCCATCTAGCCTTGCGGTAAAACTTTCTCCATCACAGGCACCAGGACTGTCTCAGATTTCTGACTCCATATGCCCAATGGACTAGCATCTTTCACACACTTCATGCCCTTCTTACAACAACAGTTCACCAACCAAAGTCTCAAACAGAAAACTAAAACTTATAACTAGCCTAAAATCTTCACAAAACAGAGCTAAAACTTAAAGAGAGAGCCCTCTCTGATTATAGGTAGGCTAGGACTTATAATCCAAAGCTTGGTTAGTGGTTACCCCGGCCGTATTCCCTTGGGAGTCATAGGGAACAACCTGGGTGTTAACAGAATTAAATCGTCAGTTCTTTTGAAACTGAGGAAAGTATTCCTACTTGAGATCAATCAAGTTCGAAATTCTGCTAGTGACGGGACCACTAAAACTAGCCAGTGACCCAAAGTTATCAATGGTCTGAAGAAGAGGAAAATATTCAGGGGCTTCATGAGCTTACAAATTTTTTGACAACTATGAAATGTTTCTCCAGAAGGGATAGAATGAAAAGCGGAGTGTGCATCCATTAAAATAAAGAAAATGAAGAACGCATTAATAGCAAAGACAATAACTAGAAGAATTATGGAAAACTGTCTATGATATCCCTTCCAAAGTTTTGGACTATTAAGAGAGTGCATCCTCGAGTAATCATATTCTTCCCGGGGATGGACTATGTCTTGATAGTTCAAAACATCGGAAGCTTAAATCATATAATGGCTTTCATGATTCTTCAAGCCTTACTCACATGTAAAAAATGAATTCAAAGACAATATCATCTGACCTGTCAGGTGGGGAATACCTGATCCTGTACAAAAGAGCACTGAGTACTTCCGCCTTGAATATCTTATAGGCAAAACTATCCCAAATAGGTGTGGAGAGTGAAAGGCTGAAGCTTGAATTTCTGCCACCTCATCCATTTCCTCCCTCTCCTGATTTAAAAATCGAACTTTCCATCCATAACCACTTGTCAAATACTGCAATCCATTGTCTTCTTCTTCTTGGTTTGAAACTTGAGCTTCTTGTAATTCATTTCTACCTCCAACAGTCACATATTTTGCAGAATAAATGAACGTTGTCTTAATCCTACTTGTGGGTGATCTAGGAAAAGCTAATAATGGATTGTGTTTAATTGGGAGAAAACCACTACTGTTGGGATCTGTGACACGTCCCAAAAATGCATTAGGGCATTTCAGACTACAAACTTGGGTGGGATTCCATGAGGTGCACCTTTCACCCATCTTCAAAGAGCTATTCAGTTTCATAAGCACAACAGAAACATGCTTTACATTAATTTGGACCATGTTAGGCACAATTAATGAAATTTCAGCAATGTTCTCGCTGCTTATGGCAACAGCTGACCCAAGTGCAAATGTATCAGAAAAAATGTCAGCCATTTAGAGAATTGTCATGGGTAAGTTTATTCATTCAGAAAACCTGACGATGACACTTTCGACAATGAATGTACTGTGGCTGGCCCTCGTCTATTATATACTGCAAAGATACAATAAACTCAATGCCTGCAATATTCTTAAAAATGTTCCGGGATATTTGAAAATTGGTCAAAATGCACTTCAGTTTACCCAAATCTATTGTGATATACTATAACAGATTCCGTGATTGACAGCTGCGAAGCAACAAAGTCATGGATGAATTGGCAATGGAATATATATTAGGCTATATTTACTATTTTTCAAAGATGTATGTCTCTCGAATTTCCATAGTATAAGTATGAAACAACATCAAAGATTTTTCCTCTGTGATTTTTGAGAAGCTGCACCACAAAATCCCCTATTAGTTTGAGCCTAATCCATATGAATAGTGCAATTCCAACATAACATCTCCAGCAATTTTGAATGGCTTGGCATGGGTTTAGGTTGAAACTTGATTAGTTGGCATCCTGAACAAACTTAGCAAGCCTTCTAAGCAAACGAGAGAGTGGACTACTAATCCCTAATCGCCTTCTTGACTTTCCCTTGTCGTTCAAAAGGAACAAGAAACCACGACCTACCAGTATCAATCGAAACAGTTCACCAACTTTGTCGATTAACATCTTAAAAGAAAGATTGCAAAACCTTGGGAGAATCATGGTAGATGATATCTTGACAGCGCATAAACAAAACGTAAATGGTCCTATGTCATTTGAGATTTTTTTATTTTTTTATTTTTTTTTTTATTTTTTTTTTTTATTTTTTTTTTTTATTTTTTATTTTTTTATTCTGGGCTTTAAATAAAAATGAAACAAAAAAAATTTGGAAATGAAATCGAGATTTAGAAATGAAATTTCATACTTCTAATAACCCGAGATAGATTTGGTTTCGATTTCACTCGTATTCATTCTTAGTAATTCTCTTCCCAAATTTATAATTTTTTTTTTTTTTTGCTATCATATAATAATTGTTCTTAGGCCCAGTGTGTGAACCTAGGCTCTGATACCAAGTGTAGAATTTTTATTTCCACAAATAACTCTAGATATCGATTCGCGCATATCTTGACTTGACTTACAATTTAATTCGTTTCGCTGTCCCTGTCGACCGGATTGTCAGTGCGTTTACAGTTAAATCGTGGCTGAAACCTTAAATTATGGTCTAGTGATTTAAGGAAATTATTGGGATTTCCAATTCACTGCAGTCTCTCCATTGCCCAAGGGCCATGACAATCCCAACTCATTCTCCAGACTCCGACAAGGATAGAAGTTTCCAGAAGAGAACTGCCTTTTCAGGACGATTTTATTTATTTTTATTGTATCTTTCACCTCATTTTATTGGTGGTAAAACTGCAATTTAATTTCACTATTTTAGGGGTATGGTTCTCCAGTTATTGGAGTTGCTTGGAATCATGGGGAAATTCTGTTGGCGTCATCTGATTCTGATGGTCTCGTAATAGTTTGGAAATGTGCAAAATGGAAGGGTAAGAGAATTGAGAGAAATAATCCAGGATTGGTTCATTCCATATTCATGTCAACTTTATTCCTTCTATAGCACAGGCAAAGATTGGATGAGTGCAATCACCATTCTCAACCTCCAATGGCTAAAAATAGAGGTCCGCATCAATGCTTAGGAAACAAAATTTTGGAGATGTAGACAGTTAGTTAATCTGAATTTAATGGCCATAATAATCACTGATGTTCTGTCTGGAGCCATTACATTTAACTCTGGATGACTGATTCTTGTTGAGGAAAGAGGCCACATGTTTGTGTGCTTTCAAGAAATGATTTCGTTTTCCTTTTGATGTCATCCATTGTTCTATTAAATGACACATTAATTTTTTTTGAAATCCTTTTTCAGTTCTTACTTCGATGTCTATCACAAAGTTTTATCGTGAGCCTTAAGTTCGCGATGGCAAGCCACAATGGAAGAGCAAGAAGGTTACAAGAACATTACATCCGAGATTAACACATTTTAACGTACCATTTTATTAGTGACAATGGAAGACCTCAGTGCTATCAAAATCAACAGTTAAAATTCTAGAATAGCATATTAGTACTTTGTCAGTTATACACTTAATACAAAGAAATACTTTATGCTAAGTTAAGCTGTCGTTGTTCAAGGCCTACCTCCTCAAGAGGTGGGAAAAAGCCAACATAAAATCAAACTATGTTGCCTATATGATTCTAAACTGTCTTATGTAAGAAGGATGATTATATTTTTACTAATCTCTGTTTACACCACCATTAATTCACCTGAATTAAGTCTTATTTCATCTCTTCTATCTCTACATGCTTTCTGATTCATTGGGATCCTGCTGTTCTTGAACTCTAAATCTCATTAACATCAGACAAATACTTTCTCAACGCTTTCATTGGGTATCTCACAAAACAAAACTAACCAAGAGTGTAGTGATGTCATCTTTATTATTGACATGCATTACCTTGCATAGATGTTTATGCTGACATGTAAAGATGCTTTCAATGTAATGCTGGATGTCAAGCCAATACAATCCCAAGAAAAAAAAATCACTCTCAAAATGTCCTATTTACACTAATATTAAATCTCAATGTCAAAGTACAACTCATTTTTCTAATCTTTTAACTCATTAAAATTATAGTTTCTAAAGTGATTGAATTCTTTTCTTAAAGATTTTCTAACAAAAATAAAATTTTAAAACAAATAAAGTAATTATATATGTTTCTTAAAGTCCAATAAATCAAATTTGATTTCAGGGATATTAACCATTATCATCATATAATGTATTCATAATTATATAGTAATATTATAATATCTTTAAATGTTTAGCTGAAGAGGGAAGGACAATTTTATTCCATATGCAGCTTAAAAAAAAAAAGGTTTTTATTGTTTTTCACATAACCTTTTCGAAGTCTTCGCATCAATGTTGGTCTTCAAATTACCTCAAAGAGGCTCTTGCTATTTTTTTTGTAATATATTAATTGGAAAAAAAACCACCGTAATTTTATTCAACTTGTAAACCAAGAAATAAACTATCATTTTTAGGGAAACAAACTTTATATGAACCACAAAAATCTTTTCATCCAAACAAAGAGGATTCATCCTAGGACCAAGCCAAATCAACTTTTTATTGAGCAAAGAATGTGGTGATAATATATTATGATCTACAATGGTTCCTCAAATAGAACATAGTATTTAAATTGACTCTCGTTCTTGAATGATCATTTTATTGCTAGCGATAAGGAAATAGATGCTCTAGAATCTCCACTTTTCATTAGCATGAAGAGTCAATTAAATTGAGAAGCTTTGAACTCAAATTTCTATATGAAGATGATTTAAAATGTTGACATCAAGTGAAGGATAAGATAACTGCTCAGACATTGATTATTTGGTTAAAAAGAATCAAGAATACAAGTCAATAATTGAAAAGCTACAAGATTAACAAAAAAAAAAAGAGAGCATTTGGAGTTGCATTGAAGGAATTGTTTGACTTGAGAGACGATAATGGAGCACCGAGTAGAATCCATTTTGAGAAATTGAGGGAGAAAAATATCAGCTTATGACTACCATAAAGAATTTAAAGATCAAGCTTAATGATATTTAACTTTTAATGTGAAGAAAGGTTGACAAAGATATATGAAAGATGCAAGTGAAAAACAAGGAAAGATAGTTAGATTATTATGTCTTAGATGAAATGTTGTCATAAAATATGGATTTCATTCATGGTATATTACTGATTGTTGAAGAGGGGCATGATCTACTTGTTAGCATGGCATTGATTGGTAGATTGCATCACTTAGTTATAAATCACAACAATCAGAGTAGAAGTGTGATGACGTTGCAGGACCTCATTGAATTGCGGTTGCTTCCTGTTAGTTCCCACCAAGAAGTGCTCTTGGAAGATCATGATCAAATCATGTCATTTTTGCATTTTGTTGCAAATATTAAGACACTTGGGGGGAATTATCACAAGTAGGGTGGGAGAAATATCGAGTCTTAATTCAGAAGTTGTATAAAATAGGCTACAAGGTCAGTTTTTAAAGCTTGCTTTATGTAATTCTATTTTGTCATTGAAAATTATAATTACATTGCGTTAGTACCCCATTTATCGTTTGTGTTTGTACATGTGCTGTAAAAATAAAGGAGATACTCCATGAAATGGAATAGGTACATGGAGCAAACAAGAATAGAGTTGGCATTATGCAATTCTTTTAATTTGGGTGGACAAACCAGAGCAGGACACCCTTGAATGAATGAATTGGGAAATAGATGAGAGAGGTGCAATAAATCATCACCCCATTGAATTTTTCTCTAAATAGATGAAATGACATGTTTTATTTTATTTGATTATTTTTCTTGATTTAGCATGGCCCTGCTCTAGTTTGGATTAGATAGTGTCTAGTGCAGCCTATTATTGTAATTTCTTCTTGCATGGACATTTTTGTTTTTGTGTAATACTCCTAAATGGAAATATTCAGTGTAAAAAAAATCGTGCACTATAAACAGAAAGTAAATTTAACACATCCACAATTTAAAATCTGATAGGAAGTTCATTCGCAACCATGCCAAAAATAAATAAATAAATAAATAGTAATAATAATAATAATTGAATGCTCTTTGCTTATATGACAATATTATTACAACATTTATGACAAAGAACTTTGACAGATGCAATGATGAGCATACAAATCACTTTTTGTTACATATTATCCCCGACATTGTCACTTATAGGGTCATATAGACATAGTTTGAAATGAACTACTATAATTGGAAGCTTCAGGGGTACAGTGTGTGAATGACTTTACTTGGTTGAATGCATCAGATATTAATTTGTACCATGAGATGAATATTGATTGTGATCGTCCTGCTTCTTGTTTTGATTGCTTCTAAATACA
>APFE031018680.1:0-11541 GCA_000404065.3 Pinus taeda
ACTTTGAACACAACAGTGCAGCACGTGAAAGAATCAATAGTTCAAGAATTCTACGGAATGCTTTTGCCGACAGTTGAAACGAGACCGAATTCTACGGAATGCCTTTGGCGGCACACCCTTCCAACGGTTTGGAAAGAATATTTCGTAGTCCAATACCAGTATTTCTTCTGGGATCCTACTTACCTGATCATCAAAAATGTGATTTACCTGATCCCACCATAAGTTCATCTGAGTGACACAATCCACCACAACGCGGGGACACAAGCCTGGCCAGTAGAGAATGACCGTGTTCATTATCTCATATTCTCGCGGATCATCCAAAAAATACTCTAAACTCACTTCATTTTAGCAATATTTTAGCAATGGAAGCAGAAATATGGCAAAGGCTCCCAGAGGCGGTGTTGCATATGATTTTAGCGAAGCTTCCCATTAGGGTTCTGGGCAAAATGAGGGCGGTGTGTAAACAGTGGAAAGATCTACTGTCTTCTCGGGATGCCTTCGAAGGGCTTGTTCCAAAATGGTCGCTTTGTTCTACCCCGGAGAAAGAACAAAGCGACCATTTTGGAAAGAGCCAACCGATCCCCTCGTTCATGACAACACACGATGCTCTTGCAACTATTCAAAACGATGCAATTGAGCAAAGGCACTTTGTAAATGTGTGAACCAGTACTGCATCCTTCTATAACCCAAAATTCCACGTCATCTTTGGGATCCCAATGGATCTGAATCAGAAACCCCGGGGTAGAACAAAGCGACCATTTTGGAACAAGCCCTTCGAAGGCATCCCGAGAAGACAGTAGATCTTTCCACTGTTTACACACCGCCCTCATTTTGCCCAGAACCCTAATGGGAAGCTTCGCTAAAATCATATGCAACACCGCCTCTGGGAGCCTTTGCCATATTTCTGCTTCCATTGCTAAAATATTTCTTTCTCCGCGAGAATATGATGTTCTTTTAAAGTATTGGATGATCCGCGAGAATATGAGATAATGAACACGGTCATTCTCTACTGGCCAGGCTTGTGTCCCCGCGTTGTGGTGGATTGTGTCACTGAGATGAACTTATGGTGGGATCATTTTTGATGATCAGGTAAGTAGGATCCCAGAAGAAATACTGGTATTGGACTACACCGAAATATTCTTTCCAAACCGTTGGAAGGGTGTGCCGCCAAACGCATTCCGTAGAATTCGGTCTCGTTTCAACTGTCGGCAAACGCATTCCGTAGAATTCTTGAACTATTGATTCTTTCACGTGCCGCACTGTTGTGTTCAAAGTTCATTTTTGCTCCATGTTCGTTTTCAAATTTATCCAAAAAATACTCTAAACTCACTTCAATCTTTGCTCTTTCAGGGTTGCTGACATTCAAACTCCACCCACACGTGTTTTTCACCAGTACCTGCAACGTCAATTTTCGGGACAATGACGATGATCGTAGAAAAGCTTTTACTTCTAGATCACGCTTGGATGATATTGATGCCAATTTGCATGTTATAGAGACCAACATGTTTATAATTAGGGCTCTCGGTGAAAAGTTGGAACTATCCAACAGAAATAATTTAAATTTCTACTTCATTGCAAACGGTACCCAAAAAAATTCAACTCAACAAAAAAAAACCAAAAAACTATACAGGAAATACTACAATTGACTCAGCCATTTGTCGAATTAGTGGGATCATCATGCGAAATCCCAGGTCTTTCTCTCCAACTATGTCTCCCTATGTGAGGCCAATCACGTCACTAACTCTCACAATTTCTTTGCAGAACATTACATGCAATTTTATCTGTGTTGTATGTGGGAAGCTAATGGTGCACAGAGGACGAGTTAAAGTCACATTTCCAGAGGTGCAGAAGAGTGAAACGCCTTACTATTCCTAAAAACGAGTATGGGAACCCACGAGGGTATGTTTTCGTGGAGTTTTCAGATGTAGACAGCGTGGCGAAAGCCCTGGCGGAACTGAATGGCTCCATCCTCCGGTCCAGAGAGATCACCGTGTCTCGAGCCAAAAGTAACGGCCGAAATTGGAACAACCCCAACAACAACATCAACAGCCCCATTCGCCTCCCCTCCGAACAGCGGCCTCCAAGGAATTGGAGAAGCGTGAGTGCCAATTCTAACAGATCATCGTCGAGACCACCATATGCAAACACGAACAACTGCCCCATTCCCATTCAGCAGCAGCCTCGTTCGGGCAACAGGAATAACGACCAACCGCGCCACTCCTAATCATGAAAATAGAGACAGCAGCATACAAGAAGAAGCGTTAATTGGAGGTGGAGGAGAGAAATTTGACAGGTACTCGGTTTATGTAGATAATGTGGACTACTGGTGCACGGCAATGGACTTGCGCACACATTTTGAGCCCTGGGGAAGAGTGATTCGTATCAACATACCTGCAAACGAGTATGTTGATACGATTCACTGTTCCGCAGGGCTCAAAATGTGTGCGCAAGTCCACTGCCGTGCAACTATCTACATAAACCGAGTACCTGTCGAATTCCTTTCCTCCACCTCCAATTAACGCTTCTTTCTTGTATGCTGCTGTCTCTATTTTCATGAGTAGGAGTGGCGCTGTTGGTCGTTATTCCTGTTGCCCGAACGAGGCTGCTGCTGAATGGGATGGGGCGGTTGTTCGTGTTTGCATATGGTGGTCTCGAAGATGATCTGTTAGGATTGGCACTCACGCTTCTCCAATTCCTTGGAGGCCGCTGTTCCGAGGGGAGGCGAATGGCGCTTTGATGTTGTTGTTGGGGTTGTTCCAGTTTCGGCCGTTACTTTTGGCTCGAGACACGGTGATCTCTCTGGACCTGAGGATGGAGCCATTCAGTTCCGCCAAAGCTTTCGCCACGCTGTCTACATCTGAAAACTCCACGAAAACATACCCTCGTGGGTTGCCATACTCGTTTTTAGGAATAGTAAGGCGTTTCACTCTCCTGCACCTCTCGAAATGTCCCTTTAACTCGTCCTCTGTGCACCCATAGTCAACATTAGCTTCCCAAATGAACTTTCTTAGATATTTGTACCCATGTAAAATTGTTAATGTTCTCATAACGAAACTCATAACAGCATGCAAATTGGGCGTCTGTTGAGCTTCATTATGACAACGCAAAAACATTCGAAATCTTGCATGAGTACAAATATCAGGAAAACTTACGTCTGAAACATATTTAGACCTTCCAACAAATGACATAGATTAAGCTGCAAATAATGTTTTGCAGAGAAATCATGAGGAGTTGTTGATGTTATTGGTCTCTCATTGCTCCACATTGTTGGAGGAGTTGTTGATGTTATTGGTCTCTCATTGTTCCACATTGTTGGAGAAAATGACATGATTTCTCAATGTTATTTGAATTCCATATATCCAAGTTACATTGATTTCGCCCTGGCTTGCATTTTTTTGAATGGGGTAATCTCTTATCGTTATGTTTCTCATTTTTCTTTCATTTGCATGTGAAATCTGAGTAATTTGGACTTCAATTTGTAGTGCTAGCCACAAGGGGTTTCACTTATTTGATCAGAGTAATTTGGACTTCAATTTGTAGTGCTAGCCACAAGGGGTTTCACTTATTTGACCTTGCGAAGGCTTGGTTCAAGGAGTTCTCAAGTTCATACTTCAAAGAAGTGATTTTATTGATTTTAAATGTGTGTTTGGGAGTATTAAATCAAAGTAGAAACACATTTCATATATTTGTTTTTTTTAATATGAATGTAATAACTAAACAAATGTTACATTTTCATATGTAAATTAAATGTGAAAGTATAGTAAATTTCATAAAAAATAAATATAATGTTTTATTATATTAAAACTGAAATAATAATAAAGTTAATTTTTTTATTTGTGGTTAATGAATTTGTATGTTTATTGGTAGATTAATTGGATGTAAACATGCTATATAGAACACTAATAAAATTTAAAAAGAAAGCAAAATGAGTTGTTTACATCTACTTTAATTTTGGATCACAAAGTATTGTGAAAATATGCTGGTAGTTGGAAAGGATTTGATTTCTATTAGTATTCTATGAATTTGGCGTAAATAAGTTTGTATTGGAAAGTAGATTGAAATTTTGTTTAAAGTTTATATTGTAATGTAGATTGAAACTTTGTTTAACATAGAGTTTCACCTACTGAACTTGAAAATACATCATTGTGAATATCAATTACATTTTTGCTGCATGCCTTCCTCTATTTGTCATCTCCGAGAGTTTCACAATTTGTCCAATGGCATTCTAGATCCCTGCCAAGATATGAGTCTCCCAAAAGTTGTTAGAAGGAGGAAGAGCCCCACCTCCGACAAAGACCCCCTTCTCAAGGCCAAATACCCAATAAATTGTAGACCAAGGCGTGATTTTTCATGTATTGGTGCCATTTTTCCAAATCATTATTATTAGGATCATGAAATTTGAGTTTGAGTTTATTTATGCTTTCACGAGGCAGCAGTTTCGGCCATGAGCTTGCCACTATACCCCATGATTAGCATTCTCCACTATACCCCATGATTAGCATTTCTGTTGCTGCTCAACCAGAATCACCTGTCTCAACTTGGATTGTTGCTGCCCAACCAAAATCACGTGTCTCAACTTGGCTTGTTTGGACGAATGCCATATGATTGACTACACCCCACTTTTGAGGAAGACCCCCTTTATTTATATATAGATATTAATAAATAGTGTTAAATAAAATGAATCAAAATATTCAACAATATTAAAATTAAAATGAAATTCACCTGTCTCAACTTGCCTTGTTTGGACGAATGCCATATGATTGAATACACCCCACTTTCGAGGAAGACCCCCTTTATTTAATATAGATATTCACCTGTCTCAACTTGGCTTGTTTGGACGAATGCCATATGATTGATACACCCCACTTTCGAGGAAGACCCCCTTTATTTATATATAGATATTAATAAATAGTGTTAAATAAAATGAATCAAAATATTCAACAATATTAAAATTAAAATGAAATTGAAACGTAGATAATTATTTTAATTCAATTAACAAAATAATAGAGGAGTGAAAATGAAGTTGACATGAAAGAAAACAGAGATTATTAAACTATCAAATAGAATTTTTAATTGATAATGGTTATTTATAGGATATAAATTAATTTAGATTAATAGAATGAAGTAAACAATGGTAGGATTAAGAAAGAATAAATTAGAATTAAAATAAAATAAAAAGAGATTAATTAAAATATTTTTAAGTATTAGTTTATATTTAGAAAGGAAAAATAATGAAAAATTAAAAAAGAGAGATGAGGGATTCAAAAGGAATTGAGTAAAACTTAATCTATATCAAATTAATTCATGAAATTTATTAGTGAAAAATATTAAATCTTCAATGTCTTTGTCACAGGTCTAAAGTTCTTATCATTCTCTATTTAATCTTGGTTTTGTATGGTACTTGTATCTTATTTTTAGCTTTATGTCCTGGGAAATGGCTAAAGTGTTCACCCAAAACTCTTCATTCTAAAATCCCAATATTAGTTTACAAATTCTTTCAATGTAAATTGTCTACTATTTAAACTAGCTTAATCTTGGTTTTGCTCAGTGTTTGTATCTTTATTTTTAGCTCTCTCCATGAGATGGTTGAAGTGTTCACCCGAGTGCCGTCATTCTCAAATTCTAATATTAGTTTACAAATGTCTTTAGTGTAGAATGTCTACTATTTAACTTAGGTGTAGTCTTATTTATAGTGTAAATAACCTTGAGATACAATTTCAAGCAAGAATGTGATTTTTTGTTGTTTAAAATACAGTTTTGAATAGATAAATAGATTCAACATACTAAAAATTGCACTCAATTATACAGATTAAACAATTTAAACTCAATTTTCAAAAATCTCTATAATTTTTTATTAAAATTAACCTTTTAACTTTCTATATTTTAATTTTTACGCATAATCGAACGCAAAAAAAATAAAGTTATGTATCCTTTAAATGGTTCTCACTTCTTCATGTAATTTCAACTTTCTTTGTTTAAAGGTATGGATTGACTAGCGATGCATGTCATTTATATGAGAGGTTTATGTGCAAGAAATTTACCAAAATAACTGGTTTTTGAGCCTGATTCATTTTCTAAGCACTTACATTCTTTAAAGATACCAAAAGTACTTAGCCTCGGCTTTCGCTGTAGTACGTGACATGTAAGCGATTTTGATTGGTGTAAATCCCTAGGCTTAGGTTTGGTTGAGGATGCTTGTTATTTTTGGTTTTAGATTTTGCTATGTGGGTAAATTTACTAAAATAAATAGGTAAATTTATAGGGAAAGTTAATGAGTCCGAAATTAACTAAAATAATAGAAGTACAAAAAGAGGGAGCTCATCCATGACAGAAATCATATTGTGTCATTTAATGACAGGGAGTAAGAGAGCCCATCCATTGTAGAAAGTTTATGGGGGATTATAAGTAGTTGTTATGGATGTTTTTTTAGTGGCTATAAGTAGTGCAGTTATTTAGATGTATGTTTATTTTTGACATTAAGGTATTTTTGGTGTATTGAATAAATTTTAATGAATCTTGTAATTTGTCATTACTTCAAGTTGTTTCTGATGGTTCTATTCCTTGTTTTTATCAGATTTAAGTTGGAGATGGTAGGCTAACAGGGTTTTGATTAATGAGCTTCGGTGGCAAACATCATTCTAGAGGTTAAAAGATAGGTACCTTTGTGCTTTTACCAGTGTAAGATGGTACCAATCAATCCTGAAAACTTAGAAATTGGAGGGGAGAGAGGAGTGAAGAATACTTATTAGTTTTTTGAATTATATGTGCAATGGAAGTTTATGCTTTGCATTATGTCTCTTCTATATGACGAATGGGTTATTAAGTTTTGTGGGGTAATTATGTAAGCAATTTTCAGGTGCGGTCAACTTTGGTGCTAAACATCATTCAAAGAGGTTTTTCTTTAAAGGTTTTTCAAGTTTTCCGAAAATACAGATTGGTATCCTTGTACGATTTTCCACAAAAAAAAATTTATAGGTGCAAGATTTATGAAACAAGCCTGGAAGCTTGGGGGCAAAAGGATTGGATAGTGGTGGACAATACTTCTTAGGCTTTGCATTGGATGTCTCTTCCCTATGAATAATGGATTACAACAATTTTCATGGGTGATCTTGAAAGCAATTTTCAGTAGGTGGGCTGAGGTTTGGTTCAAAAATTTTGAAGTGTGTTCCAAGATTGCATGAATCAATCTTCGAAGCTTGGGAACATGAGGAGTGTTAGGGGTGAAGGATACTAAATGTTTCTTAAAAGAAGTCTATGCTTTGCCCCAACAACTAATGAGTAACAACTATTGAAATGTAGGTTTTGTGAGTAGAAGATAACATCTATTCTTTCTCTACAGATAAGTTGAAGAAATGAGCAATAGTGAGTAGGAAATAGAAATTTAGGGTTGTGGATGAATCTCATTAATTCCTTATAATTAGCTAGGTTATGATTTTGGGACTGTAGGTTTTCGGATTATGTTTTATACCATTATATCTTTATGAAACGTCCCAGCATAGAAATTCACTAAATTCGGAATTTTATATCAAGTAGAAAATAAGTTAAATGACCTGCCATATAGAGTTTAATTAATCATGCATGAAAGGTCTCATGGATTTTCTTTCTTCATTTTCAATAGTTGAATTGCCGCATTTCCATATCTATGATCCAGCTCGGGAATTGCTGCATCCCTTGTTTCTAAAGTTCTGGGCTGATGTACTGTGGTTTACCATAGACTTCAAATATGAAATGGTTAGTGTACGTTTATGTTGGTAGCTCTTGATGTAGAGTTATGCACATTTGTGTTTTGTGATGTGAAGCTATTATTAGACATGGATTAGTATACATATATTTTGAATTAGTTTCCGTTGCTTTTATCTCCACATGATTTTTGAAGCAGACAAGTTTTCCTCACACTGTAGTTACAATACCCAAATGAAGTTATACTGATCAGCTTTAATACGCGTGCATAGATGTCAATAGAGTTTACCCACTACCCTTTGTTTGCAATTTCTTTGGAGAGATTTCCTTGGATTGGCCATGGTTTTCAATCTTTCTTTCAACTCTAGATTGGCTCTTCCCCTTTGGCATCCGTTCTTGAATTTACTAATGGTTTGTTTTTAATACTTCAGAGAGCCTCTTTGCATGGACGCTTGATCTTGTGACTTGTTCTCATTGTAGTTGTAAAAAATAAATGAATTGATATTGTATTCGCATTTAAATTTTTCATTTGGCATTCGCTATGATCTACAAAACTTTAAAGTGGGTTTTTCGGCAATACAACGTGTCTATTTGTGTGCATCCCTGTAAGATTGCTTGTGCTCTGATGAAAAATAGCATTAACACTATACATGCTTTCTTTCTAGTAACCAAATCTCACCAATGTATGAAATTCTTTCCCTCCCCCTAAAGGTGTAATGAAACTATTTGAATTCTCCACATATAAAGATTGAGTTTGTGAATTCATATTTGATGTACACCTCCAAGCAGTAGAAATGTATCAAACATTGGCATTATTGTGCAATATGGCTCTTCTTTGTGTACCATATGCTGCAATATGGATTAGGCATAGCAACAGCATATGGTACACCCCTAACTTGTTGGTAATATAATGACAGGAAACTTCCTACAGGATTGAGAATTTCTCCACATATGCATTTTGTGGTTAAATGTATCTGCAGATGTAGTCATTTTGAAAAAGTTGGAAAACATAACTATTGTGTTGTTGCAGGCTCTAAACAATTTTTTTTTATGGAGATTGGCTTCTTCAATTCACTGAAGTAACAAATATTTTTTTAATTTAATGTTATTCATTTCATAAAGTCACTTATATACATGTTTCGCTCTTAATAGTTACATAAAGTTGATCTTGTCATAAATGTAGTGATTTGGTGAACTAATTGTATCATCATCTAAAATCCCATCTCATCTTCTTCAAGGATGTCTCACGATGTGATGCCAATGATATCAATAATTGATACAGGAGCATCTGGAATTAGCTAGCAATGTGAAAGTTTGTTCACATGTTGTGGCTAAACAAGTTGAATTTCATTGACCTCATGGGTCAAAAGTTATTTTTACTGAGAGGGTTTGATCTCTTAAGAAATGAGTTGTATTTCATTATTATAATAGTTAGAAATTGTCATATTTTATGCAGCCCGACCCGTTCCTCTAGAAAATTGTGCAAATTTAGTTGTCCATCCCCAGCTTGTTGTTCATTCCTCAAAATAAACAGAGCATGCCCGCCTTACCCTCTTGCAGCCCAAACTGTCCCTCCTAAAATTTGCGCAAATTTTCCTCTCAGCCGAGCAAGATCTCTATCGAATCAGATTGCTCATCTCCATCACTCAATGAATCTTTTGCAGTTTTCATCAGCAGTACCCGGAGCCATCATCCCACCTTGCAACTTTGTTGCCTCTCCCAGTCACCTACTTCTAGAATGATCATGTGTCATGGTAGACTAGGAGGTTTTTTATTTGATGTCATTTTGTCATGAGTGACTACAGATACAAGTAAACCATCAAACATGTCAAGATGACAAACGGGATGAACGAAGGGAGCACATGCAGATGGATAGGTTCACTAATGGACGAACCAACGAAGCATTCGAAGCATATGAACACAATGAACATGCACCTTTGTGAATAGTTCAGCCTCTCAAGCCTTCCAGTATGAAAGCAAGGAACAACATACTAAAGCTTCATCAAGTGAACCAAGGACCATTGAAGACTCTGCACACTTCGCCATGCAGAGGTAAAGATATAATACACCATTAAGACATCCATCACCTAGCAAAACTGTGGCTCAACATGCACTCCAGTAGTAACATGAATGTACCAGCATTGTCATGTCAGGTGATGTTGAGTCACGTCATTAGTCATGTTGCCCACATCTCCACAATGGGCTTGTTGTCAATCGATGTGATGTAACATGGAAGTCCAAGAGACAAACTTGTTGAACATAGAGTCATGTAAGTCGGAAAGTCATGGAAGTCAAACAGTCATGAGGGTAGTCAAATAGCCACAAGAGTTAGTTTCACCCTCGGCTAAATACCACCCTCATTTGTATATGAAAGGAATTTTCATCTCATTTCCTCCCATATAGCCAAGAGAGTCTATAATATTTCCTTTGAGGAGTAAGTAGTGGCTCCAACGCCCCGCTGATGAGGTTAGTGATGTATGGTGTAACGATGTGTGTTGGAATTTTCACTTAATTTAGAAGCCTATTAACAGGTCATCACATTTTCACACATGTATTGTATTTGTTGTAAGATTGATCTTTCACGCTTGTAATTCCTGTTACTTTAACCTATGTTCTAACTTTGAACTGATCTATTTGTTATAATACATAATCTATTAATGGAAATGTGTTTTATATGTTGTTAATGTTGTCTTGTCCATGTCCACTGCTTTGCCAGATATAGATAGACCTTTCACATGAACCTTGTTGTAACAACTATTGCACTTGTTTGAATTGATCCGTTAGTGTTGTACATGTTATCTTACATTGTATGTTGTGACTGTTGCATCCAAGTGGACTCCTCCGTCGGAAGTTGTGTATGTCCTTTTGTTTTTTGTGTTCCTAGTCATGTTGGGACTAATCCCCTTCAATTTGGAACTCATCTTCAACCTCTTCCCCTCACAGTTAAAGAACCATTGACATAAATACACTTACACTCTTTAGGCATGCGAACCTCACTTCCTAAAGACAAATCAAACCACTCTCTTGTTCTTACAAGCAAGAGTTGAGGCAAATCCTTAAGACAATGGCAACCGGGCCATCATATCGAATGGGACTCCCACACTAAACAGTGTGAGGTCTAGTTGGGACTTCATACCGTGGTGATCCCCTAAATGTTGGCAGGTCCAACACCATCAACACACCTTTAGGAATCAAAATTTCATAGCAGAACAAAGATACATTTGCAAAAACATCAAGAAGGATTATATTGTACCCCTACTAGCCATGACAAGAATTTCGTCAAACATATCACAAATATGAAATCTATAGGTCTTAATAGCATAACTGAGCATAGGGGTCTCATACTTATCTACGAATCATTAAGAAGCATTGATGCCTCAACACACTAGCTGTAATTCCATCTATTAGGCCATAGATACATTGCTTATTCATTTACAGATAGAAACATGATGAGAGCCATACATCATCACTTCATAAAACATTCTCATAACGAACATATAAAAATAGAAACCAAGGAAACAACAAACATATAATCCACATATAAACCTGTATAATACTCATGAAATAAAAAAGATAAATAAAATCATATTAATGATAAAAATTCCAACCAGGTGTGGGACTTCCATGAATCGCCTAACTGTCGACATGGCTAAGCCAAATCTCTGTTTAGCCATTCACCCTCGTGTCATATTCCAAACATGAATGTGGAATCTAAAAGAACACATCAAATCCAAACAAGGGCTTTGAAGGTCAAACCACCTCAACCCATCAAACAATGATTCCACCTCATGCTCGGATATCACAAACCATCACTAGATTGGCCTCTACCCAACTTGCAGAGGGCTCCAGAGTGTTTGTTCC
>APFE031018682.1:0-11224 GCA_000404065.3 Pinus taeda
GAGTGGAAACCCCAAATTTTGGGCACTGCATGGAAACCCCAAATTTTGGGCGCCAGGTGGAAACCCCAAATTTTGGGCACTAGGTGGAAACCCCAAATTTTGGGTGCCGCATGGAAACCCCAAATTTTAGGCGCAGGGTTGAAACCCCAAATTTTGGGCGGCACATGGAAATCCCAAATTTTGGGTGCTGGGTGGAAACCCCAAATTTTGGGCGCCACAAGGAAACCCCAAATTTTGGGTGCTGGGTGGTGTTAGCTTTGCTATGCAAACGGATTAAAAAATTGATTTAAAGAAGCTCTCAAAGGCTGCAAATATGCTTATAACCACACCCAAAATCCATGTTTGCTATTCAAATCATCAAAGCATGACAAAAGCCTCCCACCGATCAAAGAGGTTACAAGAGGGAGGCCATTTGGAGGGCAGAATTACACTATCGGAAGGTGAAAATACCCAAAAAAAACACATAAAAAACCAATATTGCCAGCTTATGAATCCACATCAATCTCAGCCGTTGGATTTGGCCGATCAACGGTCCAGATCGCATCGGCATATCGCTGATCGGGAGATGGCAGTGGTTGCGGCAGCTATGTGGTATCGCCGATGAGCGATCGCCGATATCGCATCGGCGTATCGCTATCGGCACTATCAATGGAGCATGGGCCTTTTATGTTTACGATTGCCGATGGGCCGGACCCGATAGAGCTACGAATTCCTGTTGATAAGGTGTTCGGGTCCGCGGCAGTATTGCTATCGGAATTTTCTAAGGGGCGGGGCCTTTGCATATGGCATGCCTCTGATCTGATGGGTCGGACCCGATGACTTGATGAATGGTTTTTTACCAAGGTTTCAAGCCTGCGCTGAGCCACTTTCATTGATTTTGGGCGCATCTTCTTTATTAAAGGAAATCTAAAGAAATACACAGGGAGCCTTGGCGAATGCCTATAGCGATGAAATTTGGGCCGCTGGATCGGCCCGCACCGGATCCAATGGCCAGGACTTAAATTCATGAACATTGGTCCGCCAAAGCCCCAGTTTTATCAAAATTTTATGTTTTAAAGGCATTTACACATATTTCAAAGAAAAGGTAGTTTTTAGTGTTTTGCATGCAGCACTCCCGCCCGCCACAGCCACAAGGAAATAGAGGATCGGCCAGAGAAACATGCGACAGCAACGTGAAGGGCGGACCCGACGAAAGAGTTGGTCACGGTTATGGATCTCTAAGGTCCGAAAAGGACAGCGCTGGGCAGAATTTGGAAATATTGCAGCGTTTCCCTATTTATAACCCGAACAGACACAGTAACAGAGAAACACTCACAGCCGTCGTCTGAAAGGGACCGGTGAATGGATTTCACAGGATCAATAACCACTTCATTACGGGTTCAGGCGGCAAGCCATCCTTAGAGGAGTCTCATAGTCATGATGCAAACCAGAAAAGGGATTCAGCGGAAAGAAAACGGCCGGCAAACAGAGCCCGGAAAGGGAAGGAGAGGGGCCACTGCACGCCTCAACCCAGATCAAACAAAATCATGAAGCATTAACGGTCCTGCCAGCACAGCGATCATCCTAACAAACCTCATAGGGCATCTTTGGCACGAGGGAGCTCCCAAGTATCACAGCAGGCCGTTCAAAACATCTGAGTATGGTTATTCCTCTGTCAGAAGAGGAAAAACCCTCAGCCATACCTGCCTATTGAGGGAATCAAACGGTTATGAAACAGGTCAGACAAGTCCAAGACTCCGAGCTTTCTAGAGAGCTCAGGAGCATTGTAAGGGGCCTATAAAGGGCAGAAAACGAAATGTAACAAGGGTTCAACTTTTGGAGATTATTCCTCCTCTGTTCCTTCAAGCTTCTCATCTGCAGTCTTTAGTAATACAAGCTTCTTTTGCTGTTACATGTTCAATGTCCATTTCTCTTCTGTTCTATGCTTGCACTTGAACGATTTGTTTAGGTTTTCTAAGTGTTTAAGGCCAGATAACTGTCATCTTATCTCTGCTTTGACATATTGAATTTGCAAGCTTCTTTGTTGTCCATGGATGGCCATTTATATGTGTGATTATATGTGCATCTGCCAGTATAGTCAGTAAGTTCATTTGCTGTCTGTAACTAGCCATTCATATTGGTCTATGTATGTAATACGCTGGCATAATCAGTGTTCTCCATCTATCCATTAAATCTACAAACTATTGAGCATTAGCAGTATAAAGCCTTGTGTTGTTGGGAGTGTTCATGCATGTCTTGAGCGTGAATAGAGGAAATGGTTATCCGACTTGATCCAAACCATCTTTCATTCCAATAGTTCAGAGAACAATATTGAAAATTTTATGTTACCAGGTATCTCTGATTTACAACCTCAGAGAGTTTCTTGGAGTGCTAACATAATTGGAGCCGTTGCCGGGGAACTGGAAACTGAAGCTCAGCTTCCCTGGGAAACGACACAGACCCAACTTTGATGATAGACAAAGTCTGGGCATGTTTTTGGTTGTAATCATCTATCTGGCGACTCTACTAGAGGTCGAACCTCTTGGCGACTCCACTTCATAATTCTGGCTCAGTTTGTGAGGCATACTCGGAGAAATCCTCAGAAATCGCAAGCCGACCCAACACCTGACCCGGGAAAGACCATCAAGAAGAAGAAAGTATTGCCGAAAGGAGCATCGGGTTCAGGTAAACCTAAACAATACTCTATATCTCTTCAGCAAGATCCTGCAATAGAATAAATACAGGTTGAGAGTACAGATTCAAATACTAGCAAGGAAGAAACGCCCCCAGAAATTCATAAAGTTCCTTGTTCTTTAGTTTCTCCTTTACCGTTAGGCCAACAACAAAAGGAGAAACTAAAGAACAAGGAACTTTATGAATTTCTGGGGGCGTTTCTTCCTTGCTAGTATTTGAATCTGTACTCTCAACCTGTATTTGTTCTATTGCAGGATCTTGCTGAAGAGATATAGAGTATTGTTTAGGTTTACCTGAACCCGATGCTCCTTTTGGCAATACTTTCTTCTTCTTGATGGTCTTTCCCGGGTCAGGTGTTGGGTCAGCTTGCAATTTCTGAGGAAGAAACGCCCCCAGAAATTCATAAAGTTCCGTCTTTCAAACTCCTGGTACCCTTTTAGCCACCATAGTTATGGTAGGTCCGCAAGCACCCACCAAAATGGAAAGAATCATAGCCGCTAGGTATGGGCCTCTGATACTGCCCACTCTTTTGAATGCTATGCCCACTGGAGAATACCAGAAGTATATGCCTAAGTTCACTGGGACTGAAGGTGTCATAGCTGAAGAACACCTCGAGTCATTTTATAGCTATGCCGATAATATGGATATTAGTGAAGATGATGTGTGGATGAGAGTCTTTGTCCAAAGTCTGGATGGGGAGGCCAGGAAGTGGTTTAGAGAACAAGCCCCAAGATCTATAGCGGATATCGAAGCTTTAGATGATGCCTTCCTAAAACATTGGGGAGATAAAAAGGACCTGCTATACTATCATACGGAGTTTGGAAACCTGAAGAGGGAAAATGGGGAATCCTTGTCTGATTTTAATAAGAGATTCAACCGCATGTATAGTAAGATACCAGCCGAGGTAAAGCCTACCCCCACCTCTGCCAAGCTTGCCTATGCCAGTGCTTTTGACTCTGATTTCTGTTTACTGTTAAGAGAAAGAAGATGTGCTACCCTAGCTGATATGCAGGATGCGGCACTAGAGGTTGAGTCTAACATTATGGCCGCAGAAAAGCTCAAAAGTCACACTGATAAGAGGAGGTAGAGAGGCGAGGCTCCTTCTGCCTTTGCTTCATCCTCGGATACTAAACTTGATAAAATGACTAAAATGATCGAGTCATTGTCTGCTAAAATTTCTAAGCTGAAGGTTGACCAGAACTCTGGGAAGACAAGGCTCCTAGGCACATTTGCACCAAGAAATCCGAATTCATTTAGAAGAACCAGCGAACAATTGCAAATCATTCAGAGGGGCAAAGAAACTAATGAAGACCAAAAAGTTAAGGCTCCTTTCCAAAATGTGGTCATGGAGGAGGATCAGGGTGAAGATGAGGATGAAATTCTCTGTATGGAAGATAAAGGCAACGATGCCTTTTTGACGTTGGCTGCATACGAAGAGTCTTTGCTGCAGGAGCAAGACAGTCAAAGGTGGGACAGAGAGGCTGTTCTACAAACTAGGGAGCAGCAAAGATATAATCTAAGGTCAAATGCAAATAATATCAAGGAGAGTCCTGCCCGAAAAGCTGTCGTCCAAATAGAGGCCCAGAATAGCAGACAAAGAAGACCAGCAGCTGATTCAGTCACCTTCAAAGCACCAGTTCAAGAAGTAAAAGGTTCCGACAAGCTACCTCTCTCTTTCAGCTTCGAATCAGAAGTTAAAAATAACTGTGCCTCTGACAGAACTGGTGAAGAGTGAAATGTTTAGAAAGCCTATCCTTGAGGCTCTCGAGCTAAAAGGTACACGAGCCTCCTCTAACTTTGTCAATTTGCAAGATGATAGGCCTGCAGTTGTGCTAAGCCCAATGACTGAACCTTCCAATGATAATTCCCCATCTTTTTATGTCTCCTTGACCATTCATGACAAAATTCTCCACAACTGCCTCCTAGATACAGGTGCCAGTCACAATCTGATGCCTAAAACTGTCATGGAAGAGTTAGGCCTTGACATCACCAGACCATATCATGACCTATTCTCATTCGACTCAAGGAAGGTAAAGTGTCTGGGATTGATTAAAGATTTAGCCATTTCCCTAACTCAGCTGCCTATGAAGAGCATAATGATGGATATTGTGGTAGCAGATGTCCCTCCTAAATTCGGCATGCTATTGTCCAGAGGGTGGATTAAGAGACTAGGTGGGACATTGCAGAATGATTTATCTTATGCAACTGTTCCAGTGTTCGGGGGAGAGAACAGGAGGTTATATAGAGAAGCACAGCTGGCATATATCATTAGTGATGAGAAGAATCCTGCAAACCATCCCATATATGCAGTAGACACTGATTTTGGAGCTTGCATTCTCCAAATAGAAGAATCTCAAAAGGCCGCATTGCAGATCAGGAAACCAATGGCTCAAGCCGAGCATAATACAGAAAGTCAGATTTGGGAGATGTTCTTTGATGGAGCATGTACCAAAGAGACTGCAGGAGCGGGGGTGGTGCTAGTGTCTCCACAACAAGAAATAGTTCAATTGTCCCTGAAGCTAGTTTTTCAGGTGACGAACAACATAGCAGAATATGAAGCACTGCTATTGGGCCTTCATGCCGCCAAAGACAGAAGAATAAAAAAACTGAAGGTATTTGGAGATGCTGATCTGATAATTCAGCAAGTAAACAAAACATTCCAAGCAAAGCATCCAAGGCTCAAAGCATACAGAGACGAGGTATGGAGAACCAAAGAGTCCTTTGAATTTTTTTGCATTTCATATATTCCTAGAGCCCAAAACCAGCTTGCCGACTCCCTTGCCATCTCAGCTAGTTGTTTTATACCTCCATCACCTCCCAAACTAGTTTATGAGGTGCAAATGAAGTATAGACCCTCCGTGCCTGATAATGTCCACCATTGGAAGGTTTTTGATGATGATGATGAGTTAAATAGGTTTCTTCAAGTCATTGATGAGTTTTCTGAAATACAAATTGACCAAAATAATGATGCGTTGTTAGAAGATCCCAAGTCCAAGCTTAGAAATAAGATTGGCAAGAATAGCATAGTCCAGCTCCCTAGCAACCACATTCCTAAGGGTCTAATTCCCCTTGAGAGATTGTTTGATCACAATGATGTGCCTTACAAAGCTGCCCAAAAAGAAGATCAATCTGCAGTTTGCAAGCATGATATAGGAGGTCCAGGTCAGCCCAAATTCACAAATCTGTCCACTAATCTATCTGCTGACCAGAGTGTCGAATACTGCAAATTAATGAGGCAATTTTCTGATGTGTTCGCTTGGGAGTACAAAGATCTGAAGACATATGACGAGAGTGTAATCCAGCATAAAATTCCGCTTGAGAAAGACACTATTCCTTTCAAACAGAAGTTGAGACCAATGAATCCTATGCTCCTTCCTCTGGCTGAGAAAGAAATTAAAAAGTTGCTCGCTGCTAAGATCATAGTGCCTCTCAGATATTCTAAATGGGTGGCCAATCTGGTTGTCGTGAGGAAGAAGAGTGGAGAAATCAGACTATGTGTTGATTTCAGGAATCTAAATAAATGTTCCAAAAAGGATAATTATCCTCTACCTAAAATGGAACATTTGTTGCAGTAGGTCTCAGGTGCCAAAGTGATGTCTTTTATAGATGGATTTTCAGGTTACAATCAGGTTGTTGTGCATCTGGATGATCAGGAGAAGACTGCATTCACCACTCCTTGGGGCACCTTTATGTATTCCAAGATGCCTTTTGGGTTGATGAATGTTGGAGCCACCTTTCAAAGAGCGATGGATGTAGCATTTGTAGGAGAAAAGGATAAATTTGTCCTTATCTACCTGGATGATATAACAGTTTACTCCAGCAACCATCAAGACCACGTGCAACATTTGAAGAAAGTATTTTTGAAGTGCAGAAGGTTTGGGATTTCAGTAAATCCTAAGAAGTCACAGTTTGCGTTAGAAGAAGGAAAGTGATGTCTTTTATAGATGGATTTTCAGGTTACAATCAGGTTGTTGTGCATCTGGATGATCAGGAGAAGACTGCATTCACCACTCCTTGGGGCACCTTTATGTATTCCAAGATGCCTTTTGGGTTGATGAATGTTGGAGCCACCTTTCAAAGAGCGATGGATGTAGCATTTGTAGGAGAAAAGGATAAATTTGTCCTTATCTACCTGGATGATATAACAGTTTACTCCAACAACCATCAAGACCATGTGCAACATTTGAAGAAAGTATTTTTGAAGTGCAGAAGGTTTGGGATTTCAGTAAATCCTAAGAAGTCACAGTTTGCGTTAGAAGAAGGCAAGTTGTTGGGACATATTGTTTCTGCTGCGGGGGTCTGAATTGACCTAGAGAGAGTAAAAGCGATACAGACCTTGTCCGTCCCAAGATCGAAGAAGGACATCCAGTCTTTTCTAGGCAAGATTAATTTCGTAAGGAGGTTTATCCCAAATTTTGCAGAACTTGTGAAGCATATTACCTCTATGTTGAAGAAGGGGTCAAAGATCAAGTGGAATGATGTAGCGAGAAGGTCATTTGAGTCCATTAAAAAGGAAATTATGGAGGCCCCCACTCTAACTCAGTCCAGATTATAGTAAGGAGTTCCGCATATTTTCTTTTGCCTCTAACGACACCCTTGCAGCAGTCTTATTGCAAGCAGATGAACAAAGCTCAGAACATCCGGTGGCATTTTTCAGTAAAACGTTAAGGGATGCTGAGCTGAGGTATGATATTATTGAGAAACAAGCATACGCTCTTATCAAATCTCTGAAAGCTTTCAGAGTATACATCTTGCATTCCAAAATAGTTGCATATGTGCCTTCTGCTACTATAAAGGATGTCTTAACGCAGCCTGATGTTGATGGAAAAAGAGCGAAATGGATTGCAAAAATGATAGAATTCAACATAGAGCTGAAGCCCACCAAGCTGGTAAGAGGTCAGGGGCTTGCTAAACTGTTGGCTGAAGAAAATTGCAGGTCTTTGGACATCGGTTTCTTGTTCAATATAGAAGAAAATGGTCTAATGGAAGAGCATGAAACAGTTGAATCACAGAGAGGACAGTCAGTGGCCGAGAACTTAACTTCATGTAGCTGGTATGCTGCGATAATCAATTTCCTCTTAAAGCTAGAAGTTCCTTCAGAATCTTCTCAAAGTCAAGCAAGAACGTTAAAGCTCAAGGCAATGAAATATTGCATCAATGATAGCTTGCTTTATTGGAGGGATCCATCTGGGGTACTTTTAAGATGCCTGGATAAAGAACAGTCAATAAAAGCTATGCAACCGTTCCATAACAGCATGTGTGGAGGACATCATTATTGGAGAACTACAGCCCAAAAGATTCTCAGAGCTGGGTACTATTGGCCCTCTTTATTTTCTGATGCATTTGCTTTTGTTAAATCTTGTGATAGATGCCAAAGATTTGAAGGAAAGCAACAGTTAAAATCCCTGCCCCTAAAGCCAATAATTGCAAAAGGACCTTTTCAGCAGTGGGGCTTGGATTTCATTGGCGAAATCAACCCACACTCCAGTGGCTAGCACAGGTGGATATTGGTTGCCACTGATTATTGTACAAAATGGATTGAAGCAATCCCAACAAGGAAGGCTAATCATAATGTGGTAATGAAATTTTTATCAGAAAACATTTTCAGCAGATTTGGTTGCCCACATAAGCTTATAACAGACAATGCAGCAGCCTTCAAGGCAAAAGAGTTGGTAGAAATGTGTGATTCAATGGGCATTAAGCTTGTTCATTCCACCTCCTATTACCCCAAAGGGAATGGTCTAGCAAAATCCTCTAACAAAAGTCTGATCAGGATTATTAAGAAGCTGTTAGAAAATAATAAGAAGAATTGGGATGCCAAGCTCAAATATGCGCTATGGGCAGACAGAGTGACCATCAAAAAATCTACAGGCTGCTCTCCTTTCAAGTTGGTATATGGTACTGACGCTATTTTTCCGATTCAACTTACTCTTCCTGTGGCAAAGTTGCTCCAAACAACATAGAACGAAGAAGATGCTATTGCCAATAGAATCACTAATTTAACATAATTATATCAGATTAGAGAGAAGCTGATTGAAAAAGCTACATCACATCAGCGAAAGATCAAAGAAGTCTTTGACAAGAAGGCAAAGAGAGATGATTTGCAGGTTGGGGATTTGGTTATGAAATGGGATGCATTTAAATAAAAAAGGGGCAATCATGGGAAATTTGATGCTCTTTGGATAGGCCCTTTTATCGTTTCACAAATTCAAGGGAACAATACCTTCATACTGGAAAGTATGGAAGGGGAACCAGTTTTTGATGGCCCAATTAATGGGCGGTTTTTGAAAAACTATGTGATTTAAGGTCCTTAGGCCTTAAAAATTGTAAATATTTTATTTTTTCAGTTTTAGCATAAGCAAAATAGACTCCATGCCCAATGGAACACTAGGAAATTTTGGCTAATTTGTTTTCTACAGGAAAGGCATTAATCTGCAGTTCTTGAGACCTCACGAGGAGGGTCTCATCCCCAGAAGGAGCCAGTGTTAGCTTTGCTATGCAAACGGATTAAAAAATTGATTCAAAGAAGCTCTCAAAGGCTGCAAATATGCTTATAACCACGCCCAAAATCCATGTTTGCTGTTCAAATCATCAAAGCATGACAAAAGTCGCCCACCGATCAAAGAGGTTACAAGAGGGAGGCCCTTTGGAGGGCAGAATTACACTATCGGAAGGTGAAAATACCCAAAAAAAACACATAAAAAACCAATATTGCAGGCTTATGAATCTGCATCAATCTCAGCCATTGGATCTGGCCGATCAACGGTCCAGATCACATCGGCATATCGCTGATCGGGAGATGGCAGTGGTGGCGGAAGCTATGTGGTATCGCCGATGAGCGATCGCCAATATCGCATCGGCGTATCGCTATCGGCACTATCAATGGAGCATGGGCCTTTTATGTTTACGATCGCCGATGGGCCGGACCCGATAGAGCTACGAATTCCTATTGATAAGGTGTTCGGGTCCGCGGCAGTATTGCTATCGGAATTTTCTAAGGGGCGGGGCCTTTGCATATGACATGCCTCCGATCTGATGGGTCGGACTCGATGACTTGATGAATGGTTTTTTACCAAGGCTTCAAGCCCGCGCTGAGCCACTTTCATTGATTTTGGGCGCATCTTCTTTATTAAAGGAAATCTAAAGAAATACACAGGGAGCCTTGGCGAATGCCTATAGCGATGAAATTTGGGCCGTTGGATCGGCCTGCACCGGATCCAACGGCTAGGACTTAAATTCATGAACAGTGGTCCGCCAAAGCCCCAGTTTTATCAAAATTTTATGTTTTAAAGGCATTTGCGCATATTTCAAAGAAAAGGCAGTTTTTAGTGTTTTGCATGCAGCACTCCCGCCCGCCACAGCCACAAGGAAATAGAGGATCGGCCGGAGCAACATGCGACCGCAACGTGAAGGGCGGACCCTACGAAAGAGTTGGTCACGGTTATGGATCTATGAGGTCCGAAAAGGACAGCGATGGGCGGAATTTGGAAATATTGCAGCATTTCCCTGTTTATAACCCGAACAGACACAGTAACAGAGAAACACTCGCATCCGTCGTTTGAAAGGGACCGGTGCATGGATTTCACAGGATCAATAACCACTTCATTACGGGTTCAAGTGGCAAGCCATCCTTAGAGGAGTCTCGTAGTCATGATGCAAACCAGAAAAGGGATTCGGCGGAAAGACAACAGCTGGCAAACAGAGCCCGGAAAGGGAAGGAGAGGGGCCACTGTACGCCTCAACCCAGATCAAACAAAATCATGAAGCATTAACGGTCGTGCCAGCACAACGATCATCCTAACAAACCTCATGGGGCATCTTTGGCACGAGGGAGCTCCCAAGTATCACAGCAGGCCGTTCAAAACATCTGAGTATGGTTATTCCTCTGTCAGAAGAGGAAAAACCCTCAGCCATACCTGCCTATTGAGGGAATCAAACGGTTATGAAACAGGTCAGACAAGTCCAAGACTCCGAGCTTTCTAGAGAGCTCAGGAGCATTGTAAGGGGCCTATAAAGGGCAGAAAACGAAATGTAACAAGGGTTCAACTTTTGGAGATTATTCCTCCTCTGTTCCTTCAAGCTTCTCATCTGCAGTCTTTAGTAATACAAGCTTCTTTTGTTGTTACATGTTCAATGTCCATTTCTCTTCTGTTCTATGCTTGCACTTGAACGATTTGTTTAGGTTTTCTAAGTGTTTAAGGCCAGATAACTGTCATCTTATCTCTGCTTTGACATATTGAATTTGCAAGCTTCTTTACTGTCCATGGCTGGCCATTTATATGTGTGATTATATGTGCATCTGCCAGTATAGTCAGTAAGTTCATTTGTTGCCTGTAACTAGCCATTCATATTGGTCTATGTATGTAATACGCTGGCATAATCAGTGTTCTCCATCTATCCATTAAATCTACAAACTATTGAGCATTAGCAGTATAAAGCCTTGTGTTGTTGGGAGTGTTCATGCATGTCTTGAGCGTGAATAGAGGAAATGGTTATCCGACTTGATCCAAACCATCTTTCATTCCAATAGTCCAGAGAACAATATTGAAAA
>APFE031018689.1:2024-26322 GCA_000404065.3 Pinus taeda
AGCCAAGAGGGGCACAAAGACCAGCTCCTCCATCAGGTTTATGGCATGCCTAACGGGATGCAAAATTTGACACTGATGAGACACCTACTAATGCAAATGCAAAGAGCTTTTTTTGATCACTGATGGAGGGCTTTCAAGACCGACACTAACACCTCCAAAATCCATGAGTTGGTCAGTTTAGCAGGGACTACATAGGCTACTTCATAGACGGAAGCAAATCCAGAAGCAACATAAGCAAAAGGCAACAATCTCATGCAAGACAAGGGAAAGAGGAAGATGGATGATAGTCCAGAGGGAGAAAAAAGATGCAAGATGAAAGAAGATACTATTATCATGAAGGAATCTTTGGCAGCATAAGAAAAGAGGAAGTAGAGGATACAGAGAGTGGAGTGGAGGAAGAGAGAAAATTAGAGGTTGCATGAAGCATAACTGAAGCTACAGGAGACAGAGTAGAAGTTGAAGGAAGAACAAGATTTGAGGAGGAGAGAACGAGAAGAGAAGTGGAAGCAAGAAGAAGAAGAAAGGCAAGGTGCAATGATAGAGGAAACATCATCGATACAGGTTGAAAAGCAAGAGCAGGACCCCCCAGCAGTGGAGGAGAAAGGTGAAAAGATGCAGGATCAGGAGCTTTCTCAGCAGATTGAGCACTTGATCGAAGTGACATACATGGAGGTCGAACAGGAGTCACAGAATGAATATGTTGATATGATTCCAAGCACACCACAGGTCGTCCCTCAGCCTCCACCACCTCTAACAGAAGAGCCAACCCTAAGTGAGGAAGGGGGTGCTTTTCCCCTTAATGATGATCCGGTAATGGATGTGTATAATATGTCATTCAATGAGTTCCAAAGGATGATTGTACAAGCACGAAGAAAGCACTTTCTGGATGATCATGCATCACCTGCATTCGTTAGAGAAAGGGTGATAGTATCAAACACCAGGAAGCATCCAAATTCCATTGTTGAAGCCAACTTGGCCTATGTAGGAGCAACAAGTTCAAACATTCAGTATTTGATGGTCGAGAATGAGCAATTGGCACATAACTTACAGGCTACTAGGCAAGAGGCAGAACAACTCTGCGCAGCGGCACAGAATGTAGTTTATGCACATGTTTACTTAGAGGAGATGAGAGCAATGACACTTGCTGAAGTATCAACACTCGGAGAAACCATGCAGAAGCTCTATGATTGGTTTTTCACTGTACATAAAGCAGTTGTATGTTTTCATGGATTATAGCATAAGAGAAAAGAGTTTGTTAAAATTCTCAAGAACATACAAGATGACATTACCTATGTGCAAGAGTGGACAATGAGATACAAAGGGGCACCACTTGACTTAGTGAAGAAAATGAAGCCACGGGTAGAGATGGAGAATGTGAAAGTTTGGATGTTGATTCAGAACAAAAAGTTGTCACCTCATTCATTGGCAATATTCAGGCCTCATATGTATTGTTGTTTAGTAGTTTGGATGTCTTGGTGAGAACGCACCAAATCTCATCAGTCAATGCACCCACCAATGCCAAATCTAGGAACCAAGTTTGGCAGTAGATTGAAGAGTACTTGGAGCAGCTGAGATAGATTTCCACCAAGGAGGATTTAGATTTGAACAAACAAAACATGCATAAGTACATCAGTGGTCCTATCCAAGTCAGAACAATAATTCTCGTGCTTCAGAATGAACTTGAAACTAGTTCCAAGACATTGTACGTGGATGCCATGGAGGCTAGAGTCTGCTTCTGGCTAGACAACATCACGCAGTTTGGGGAAATCATCACACAGATGTTATAGCACCATTTACCACCCTTGGTAGATTTGATTCTCTGTGTTATGGCCTAGGGAAAACCTTCCCTTCCAGACTTGGTCCAAATTCTAAAAAACAATGTTTTAAATCCCATATGCTATTTTGCCTTATATAAAAAGTGTGTACACGTGGGTCAGTCTATACCCAACCCACGTATATGTGTTAAAACATTGAAACAAATATAATCTCCTTAAATTCGAGTGGAGTTTACGGGTTTTACCTGTTACTCATCTACTGTAGCTCGTGGCCCAACTTTTTCCCAACTAAAAAACTAATTTGGAGAAGTATAAATAGACCTCCATGGGAAGCCCTAAAGGAGGAGGAAAAGATTAGATATTGATATTATAGTTGATTACATCCCTGATCAAGTCTGAAGAAATCCTTGTGCCTTCTACACTCCCAAGTCATAGGAAACCTCTGTTTCCTTCTTGAGATGTCCTTCATCCCTTTATGACATCCTTGTGTATACCTATGGAGGAGGATCATTGAGGCCTAGGCAGGACGGGTCTAGAGGATAGTTTTGTTTGGAGCTAGTGGACGACTCAGGTTATAGTTCTTTCATACTTTCTTTAGTTTACACCAATAAAGAGGTGTTGTTTTGTTCCTGATATCTAAGGTCTTAATGCATTAATCTATGTTATGATTTGCTTATGAATCTTATATTAATGCTTATTTTCTTATATGCTTATATGACCTAACACCTATATCAGGAACATGCTTTCTATTATTGTTGTTGTATATGCTTTGCTTGAATGAGTTGTAGGTTCTAAAGCATTTGAAGAAGCAGAGGGTTTGGACCCTACGGGAACAACCTCAAACATAGGACCTCCAGCTAATACCTCTTCTTCCTACTTCAGTAGTTTAAGTATTAGGATTGCATGTTTGCATGCCTCTTTATGCTATAAGCCCTCCACTCTATTGGCATTCTCAAACCAAGACCCTAGGGTGACTTTACCCGTAACAGAATTGGTGACTCCATTGGGGAAAACATTCTTGTTTTTCCTAGATTGGGTTGTTTCTTCTTGATCAGGGACTGTTTGATTGGTTTCTTATTTTTACAGTGTCTATGACCTTTTTTTCTTCCTAGGCATCAAGTTTGATTTTTTTTTTATCAGGCTTGGATTTTTGGTTTTCTTGATTGAGCTTTATATACGCTTTTATCACAGGACACAGTAGCCTATACATGCTAGTTTCTCCAAATAGACTCGCGTATACGCGAGTTTCCTCTAAGTCATGTCTACACGCTTTTGTGTCTTTACAGAATCGTGTATACATTAGTTTGGATTACTTTTTCAAAAAATTTGGCCTAGTTAAGTTTGTTGCCTGGTGGTTTTTGTTCTTTTCTATTCATTCACTGTCAATAAAGCTCTGCTTTCTTGCAAGTCTTCAATCTCTAATATTCCTCTTGTTGAAAAACCTAGTTAACCTAGGGTTTTCTTTTTGAGTAAGGTTTCAATCTGGGATTTGCGTTCAAGGCTTCTTGTAGAAGTTCTCGGTTGTTCTGACTTGGAGGAACAAGAAATTGATTGCAGTTTTGTTTATAACCCAATTTTCATATTGCTTTACTTTGCTTTCCCTTTTTGGTTCACCTATTTTGTTTTGCATGGTTTTTTAGTGTCTCTTCAGCAATCTTGAAAGTCTTTCTTGACGTTCTTTTGGTTTGTTGAAGTTATTTGTATTGTTGTTCATGTCAATCTATGTAATTTTGCGGTCCTTTATCGTTTCAAGTATAATTACATTGGTGATGTGCATAACTTGTGAATTTTGGGACTCTGTATGCTTGTTTTTGGTCTTTGAAGTTTAGTAGTCTTTTGTGGTCTCAAAACATTTCTTTGGGTTCCTTTAAAAAGAAAAAGACAAAAACATAGTTCTTTCCTTTCTTTTTCTTTCAGTTTTGTTTTTGGTTTCTTCGTTGTTTTTTAGAAATTGTGAACTTTTCCGATTGCTTTTGCTTGGTTTCAAGGGAAGCTTTTCATTGAATGTATGCCCTCTTTGTAGTCAAGTTGGCCCATTGATCTTGTAAAGAAACACATTTGCTTATTATATGATCATTCATAGGATCTTGCATCATCATTATAGTTTTCATTAGGTTAGTTTGCACTGTAAGCATTTTTAGCCTCTTTGTTAGATTTTGAGTGTGTGGAGTGTATTTTTGAAAAAGTAAAAGAAATATTTTTCTTATATAAGTTTTTTGTAGAACCAAGTTGAAATATCTTTTTATCGAAGAAAATAGTCTCATTTTCATATAGCTAAGTTTCTATTGATTTATTTTGCATGAAAACACCATATGTTTCACTCTCATTGTACCTGTGACTTAAAGAACAACCCTCTAAAATCAAGCGCTTAGATAAAAAGATCTAGAACTTTTTTAATTTGTCATTAATTACACCAACAAGTCTAGCTCTCTAGGGCCTTGGAATAGGTGAGTGGAGATTTAACTCTCCAAGGCCACTCAAACTATTAAACATAGACGTTGAATAATGAGTGAAATCCAGTGTCGTTAGAAAGATCAGGAAAGCTCTGTGACTGGGAGTCAAGCACAAGGGAGAGTGAAGGCAAGGAAGAGAGATACCCCTTCTCCTACTTGTTGGATCCCGCCCCAAGACTATTTCGCCTGGATTTTGATATGAACTAGTCCCCATAGTTTCTATTCCTAGGGATCACATAGGTGGTTACGGAGGGGAATCCCACGGCACCTAAAGCAGACGTTGCATCACATTCATTAGTACTTCTGGAGGGTACTCTTGCGAAGCTTGGGTGCTTTCACTGACAAAGGCTTTTGTCTGGAGGTCGGCGTAATTGTTTTTGTTACCTTCGCTGGTAGGCCTGGGCCATCATTATCCTAGACTATTTTCATAAGGTCCTTGGTTTCATTTTCTTGTATTTTGGTGTCTGGTCCTCATCACCCAGAGTGGAAATACTTGGAAGTAGCTTGATTGACTGTATCTTTTAGGGACTTTGTTAGAGAGTGCTCTTTGCTCCAAGTTGGCCTAGATTTATAAAATTTTTGAGTCTTTAATTAGTTCTCTTAAAAAAATTTAAAAGTGGCTTATCGACCAGTTCGTTGGTCTAGGAGGCTTTGTGGGCTTTCACCTGCGACTGTTGAGCATTCTTCTAGAAGACATAGGGGCAATTCTGTCCGTGATTTCCAATTAGTGGCAGCAGACGTAACGGATATTGATCCTCCTATTGGGACGTTAATATGCCATTATTATTATCACTTGTGAATGCTTATTCCACCCATTTCTACCATTCTTCATCACGTCATTTGTCATAATTTATCATATAATTCTATTTTACGATGATTTATGCTCTTATGTAAAAATATTATTTCTTCTCCTTTATTTATAATAAATTGATGATTATGCATGATTTTATCAATGATTGTTTTAATAAATTGGTTGTAACATTATTCACCATTTTTAGCCTCCAAGATAATTTCCAGATTGAAGATTTAATCATTAAAAGTGCCAACTTAGAAATTCGCTGGAATAAGAAGTGACAGTTTTGTGGTTGAGATTCTGAGCAAATGAAGCAGAATCTGGAAAATCTAGAACATGGGTTTTGTCCAGAACGGACCCAATTAACTTTATTGAAGAACAGTTTGCCCAAATTCGACTTGTATGGAGAGAAACACAGGGTTCTTTGAGCACGATGTTCTCAGATTTGTTGTTGCGGCCGTGCTCCAAATCTCAGCTGTAAAGCCAAATTCGCCTTGCTTTTGTTGATCAATTGGTTAGAAGCAAACCAATTTTGTAATATAATTCATGTTGTACTTATGTTTATTATAACTTCTCTCTAATCTCTCTATTTAAATGAAAACAGAGATGAGAAAGGGGGATGGAGAAATGGTGGAGAATTGAGGATAAATTAGAGATTCAGAATTGAGGATGGAAGAGAGAATGGATGATGGCTAAGAGAATGGAGAATTGAGGATTTAGAATTACAGATTTAGAATTAAGAATTCATGATAGGATAGGAGGAAGAAAGGATTGTTTCATGTTGTAAGTCTCAAAGCTTCAGCTGTTGTAATGATTTCACCATTTAATGATTAATACCTGATTTGGGAGTTGCTGTTCATTCTTTTCATCTGAAGTAACCCAGTAGCATCCGCTGGTGGCTAAGGGCCCAGCCTCTGGTGGAGTACGATGTTGTTGCTACTGTATATTATATTTGTAGTTCATGCGTGGTTTTGCTTATCAGCTTGAATCGGTAATCTGGTGTGTTTTGTTATCTTATATTGCAGCTCTGTTATATTTCATATATCGTTCTCTGCAACAAGAAAATCGTAATGTGCATTCCGATCTTATAACGTATTGCTATTCCTTTAAATTCGTTAATGTAACATTGTTGTTCTCTACAGAATGCTATTGTTGTTTAATTGCAGAGTAATCAAGCTGTAACCTTCTTAAGTTGGTATTACAGTATTTGTCTACGGTTTATACTTCATATGATTGTTGTTCAATTGGTTCCATTATGAATTGTAATCATTACCCTTTCTAACCAGGATTAATACTTGCGGTATCAGACTCAGATTACTGTTTTTCTTAATATCTCTGTATGTTGTGTGTATTATTTATTTCAGCACCATAGGCTCTAAGCGTTGTTCTATATTTCATTTCTAATTAGCTGCCATTATGTTTTTGTTTGCTGTCTGATTTATTCTTAGAGTAAAGATTGCTATTAATTTGGCTTTACTATTGTTCATTTCCATTAATTAGAGTTTGTTGTTCAGATTCCTTTAATTACAGTTTGTTGCCCATTTACTTTATTGTTCATTTCTATTGATTAATTGCAAGAGTTTGCTTTTAAAAGAGTTTTCCTAATTTACTTTCAATAGCAGCTTTAGTTCAATTTCTATTTCCTTTTAATTGCTTTAATACAGGGCTGTCAACTGTAGAGATCATTGGTTACTGCTTCCTCATTCTCAGATTGATTGTCTTGTTCCAGTTTTATTTTGATTGTATCAATCTCTAGAGGAATGAGTTATTGCTACTGTATCCTCGATTGATGTTTGTTGAGTGAATAGTTGGATTTTAGAGCATTTGAGTTTATGTTGTTGTAGTTAGATTTCTTCTCAAGCATTCATTTACTTTTGGATTTTAAGCACTATACTGCAAAACATTACTCTTGAGTAAATAGCCATCTCAGACTGAGTACACTCTTGAAATAAAAAGTCGTCCCTGGGTTGACAATTAATGTGAGGTAATTACGAGTTTAAAAGACACCTTTTTATCGAGTCCTTCGGTTCAAGCTATTGAATCAGATAATAGACCTGGTGCAAGTCGAGTTTTGTAGAGGAACACTCCAGTCCTTTCTAGAGTCTTCTTCCAATCAAAAGACATTATAGAGGTTTAAGAACTCCATGAGTCTCCTTTGACTCCTTCTTCTCCTCTTCCTCCCAATTATTCAAACGTTTTTATTATACATCGGTATTCCGACCCATAGGACTTCAAGCCCTGGTCTATTTTGATATTTTCCTTTGATGGCCACTGTTGGGAGCATGGTTTCAATTGGGAGTGCTACTAGTGTACAAACTCCTTCATCATTACAAGGAGGAGGTATAATTTCCATACCTTCAATCACTCCTAGCACTGCAAGATTTGGCTCTACCTCCATTCCATCTTCGAGTGGGAGCACCCAAGCTTTTTCCTCTGGCACTGGTTCTTTCCTCTTTGGAATGCCTACCAGTGCAATACCTTCGGTTTCGTTAAGTTTTCCATCAACTGCTTCCACGTCTGTGACTTCCATGCTAAGTGGGTCAACTTCTTTTTAGGGATTCCCTTTTGGTAGTGGTCATATACCACATTCTAACCCAACTTTAGGATCAATACCTTTCCCCTCCATGAGTCAAATTTATAATCATTTCCAAGGATGGATTAACCTAGCTGTTAGCCACTTGGAGACGTCAGTTCTCTTTCAACCAACAAGGGAATATGTTGTATTCCTCCATAAGTTCATTCCAGATTTTTTCTCCCTATGCTAATGCATGGAACCCTTACCAAGGGATCTCTGCTCCATTCAATACCTCTCTAGGGGGAAATTCCACTAGATATGGAAATTTTTCGGCAGGAGTTGGACAAACTCCTATTTTTTCTCGGCCACAGGGCTTTCCTTATGGTTTAGGTTTTTCTACGAATTACTTTAGGAAGCTTGGTGCCTTCACAAATCTAGGGTATTCTTTTCAAAACATTGGAAATTTTGCTTAGACCAGGTGGAATCCTCAAGTTCCTCCGTGCTTACCTTTCCTAACAACTTTAAACTTGCCATATCTATCAAAATTGACTAATGATCTGATCCGATACAACCCGGCCTGGCCTCCGATTCCAACCAAACTTCTATTGGACATACCCAAATTCAAAGGGGAAGACTAGTGAAGATCCGGGTGACCATATAACCAATTTCCACTTATGGTGTTTGTCGAACTCCCTGATAGTTGATTTAATCATGTTGAGATCATTTCAATGCACCCTAACTAGGAATGCGGCTAAATGGTACATTGAACTCCGAGGGCACACCTTCACTTCGATTGGTGATTTGGATACTATATTTTAAAACCATTTTTAGTTGCCCAGTCGTTATGATGTTGGAACTAAGCTATTAGCTAATTTCCACTACGACCAGGCAACCCACATTTCGGATCATATCCAAGAATGGAGGAGAAGGAAGAGGCTCATTAAAGCCGATATTCCACAAGAATTCCTTCTTGAATGGTTTCTCAAATCTTTGCAACCTCAAATTTCTAAGGATGTATCGCTCTCTGGTGTATTCACCGAAGAACATGCTATTTTTAGAGCCCATCAACTAGAACTTATATATTCTCAATCTGGGGTTCTTCAGAAAATTTTTCCTGATGCTCCTAGATTTAAGCTTGATCTATCCAAGCTGAAGCCAGTTCCCCATGCCAACGGGTTAGTCGGATCGATTGATAGTAACATGGATAACTTGCTAAATCATTTACAACAGTTGTCTTTACACTGCTTCTTCTATGTAGGCATCGCCATCGGTGCCTATGCATTCTCAACCTTCATCTATAAATGCCATTCAAACTTATAACCCCAAAGGAAACTGACAATCCGATGGGAAGAAGAAAGGTCGTGGTAGGAAAAAGAATCAAGATGGGAAGGGTAATGGAAATAAGCCTAGCAATGATGTTGGAGGGGGTAAAAAAGAGTCTAAGAAGAAAGTAAAGTTTCCATGCAAGTTATGAAATGGTGACCATTTGACTCATCTTTGCCCTAAGATTCAATATGCTCATCGCATGTTGGTTCAGAAAGGGTCTTCTAGTTCCTAGGTTGTGCTAACTAACCCTTTTCCCCAAGGGCAGCGGTTGTTTGCTAGTGCAAATTCTAGTATCGGTACCCCTGTTGGGGGAAACCAAGAAGGGGAAAATACATCAAATGTTTATATGATGAGTTCACATATTGACGTTGCTACATGGTCATGTGATTATGGTGAATAAAAATCGTCTAAGGAAAAGACTACTCCTAATGCTTCAAAGCCACTCCATATCGAGAGGCCTGTAGTTGAGTCTATGCCTCAGATGCCGAAAGGCTCCGCAAAACGTTCGACAATTAACCCTAATGCCAAAGAAGCTCATAACTACTCTATTGTAGAAGATCTGGCTTAGAGTCCTTGTACCATGTCGATGTTAGAGGTACTCCAGTTGTGCCCAGCGCAAAGGAGTGCATTACTCACTGCGATCGGAGCAGTTGATCCAAAAAAATCTCTTTTTTCTTACATTCGACATGTTGAACATCAAGAAGAGACTCCCACATCATAAGGCTTTTCCAAATCAAATCTACATATTGAAAGACCAATGTCTTTCAAACCATAGTTGATGAGGGAGCTTCCACATGTGTAATGTCTACATCATGTTGGAAGGCTATTGGATCACCTCAAGTTGTTCCTTCACCTACTCTATTAACAACATTTGATGGTCATTCTCATAGACTGCATGGGATTATTCCAGCATTTCCCATCTATGTTGGGGGTAAGGTTGTAAACATTGAAGTAGAAATAGTTGATGCAAATTTGGATTACAATCTCCTTTTAGGTAGAAATTGGATTTACGAGATGGATGTTATTGTATCATTGTTATTCTGCATCCTTTATTTTCCTCATGAAGGTAGAATTGTAACGGTTGATCAGATGGATTACTCTCCGGGTGAGTCTAATGCATCTTCTGAATCTATTGTTATGTTAGAGAACAATCTGAAGAAACCTATAGAGAATATAGGAGTTGGAATGTACTCTTCCTTAATGGGTACCTTTGATTTTCTTGCTTCTATTGCTAGAATTAATGTTATTTCATCATCCAAGGCACCTTCTTGAAGAGAGTTCTTTAGAACTCATTATTTTTCGGATCCTTGGCCCTTACCCTCTTCTACCACCACATTAGATGAGGGGCAGGTAGGTGGAATGGAATTTCCTATGTCTGGAGCTAAAATTGCTTACCACTCTATTGTTAACACTACAGACTCTGACCTTACTTCTTTTTCACCAGAGGAGCTAGATGGGGATGTGGCTCCGGCCTGGACTCTGTATTCAACCTCTGATATGGATTACTTAGATACTATTTTTCCATCTCAAGAAGAAATTATAGAATAAATGAGGGTGTTGAAAGACCGTGGAATGATTTGCATCATCAGTCATATTTCCTCCCTCATCTGCCAGAAGTAGAATCAAGCCTGTCCAATTCTTCATCTACTAGTGATGTTCACCAAGCTTTAAATCCTTTAGCTCCAACATAGTTTTCGATCGAGGGTAACATGTCTGTCATTTCACAAACTGTTCCAGTGACCATCACTATGAATCCCAACGTTATTGAAAATGTCTTCATTGGAGTTGATTGTTCCCCTGAAGAAATTCAAATTTATACCGATCTCTTTAAACAGTTTTGACATGTGTTCGCTTGGTCTCATGAGGAAATGCTTGGGAAAGATCCATCTATAGTCCAGCATGAGATCAAAACGTATGAAAATGCAAAACCTATTCCCTGGAAGCTTCAACCGGTAAACCCTAGAAAAGTAGCAGTTATCAAAGCCAAGGTTGAAAAGTTGCTTAAGGCAGGTTTCATATACCCCATTCCTTTAACTGAGTGTGTCTCAAATCCAGTCCCAGTGGACAAGTAGCAAGGAACGATCTGTGTATGCATTGACATTAGGGACCTAAATAGGACTTCTCCTAAGGATAATTACCCCGTGCCCTTTATTGATTAGATTATTGATGAATGTGCGGGTAATGAAATTTTCTTGTTTATGGATGGATTTTCCAATTATAATCAAATCACTATTTGTCCAGAAGATCAACATAAGACAACTTTTATTTGTCCCTAGGTACATTTGCATATAAAAATATGCCCTTTGGCCTTAAAAATGCTGGAGCTACCTTTCAGTGGGCCATACCATGTGCTTTTCACAATATCAAACATGTTATCGAAGCTTTCTTGGATGATTTAGCTGCTCGTTCTTGAAAGAGAATAGATCATCCTAAACATCTTCGATTGATTTTCGAACGATTTCATTTTTATAAAATTTGGTTGAATCCGAATAAGTGTGTTTTCGCCGTCGCATCTGGTCGGTTGTTGGGATTCATCGTGTCTACTGAAGCGATTCAGTTGCCTCCCCCATCCTCTATTCATCAACTTCAGATTCTTCAAGGAAAAGCCAATTTCTTAATGAGAATTATAGCTAATTATGCCGATATTAAAAAAGAATTTATGAGATTGCTTAAGAAAGGGGTCCCATTTCTATGGGATGATTTCGCACAACACTCATTTGATGCTTTGAAAAAAGAATTAACCTCTACTCCTTTGTTGAGTCCTCCTAATTATAGCAGAGACTTCCTTTTATATCTCGTTGCAACAGAATCAACTATTGGTATGGTTCTAGTTCAGGAGGATGATGTTTTATGTGAGCATGTAACCTTTTATCTGAGGCAAAGCTTATTGGGCCCTGCACTACGCTATTCTCCCATTGAGAAATTAGCTTTGGCAGTTGTCCATGTTGTCCAGCGACTTAGACATTATATTATGCTTCGAAAAACTTTCATCTTAGGTGTCGTCAATCCATTTCAATTTGTTCTTAGCAAGCGAGTGATTGGGGGAAAATACAATAGATGGATTTTCATTTTACAAGAATTCGATCTCGACTTCATGTCGGCTAAGTCTAAGAAATCCTTATTATTTGCAGAATTGATCTCATAGTTGCATTGCGAGGAGGAAATAATTTATTTGGAATCCTTTCCTGATGAACATCTTTTTCTTATTTCCTCGGAAGATCCTTGGTATGAAGATATTATTATATATCTCCAGACTTAGAAGTTTCCACTCACTTTTTCAAAGGATGAACGTAGAAAATTATGTCACCTAGCTAAAAGCTATATTATTATAGGTGACACTTTATATCATCACAGGGTTGATTCAATCCTTATATGTTGCTTAACCTTAGCAGAAGTCGAGTCTGTGCTTAATTATTGCCACAGTGGAGCTTGTGGTGGTCATCTATCTGGGCTTGCAACAGCCCAAAAAAAATTACGTGCAGGCTACTTTTGGTCTTCGATCTTCAAGGATTGTATTGAAGCAGTCAAGATATGCCACTCTTGTCAAGTTTATACTCGGAAAATGCACACACATCCAGCTCCGCTTTTCCCTATGATCACCGTTGGTCCTTTCACGAAGTGGGGTATTTATTTTACTACTTGTAATCTGCCTTCTGTAGGAAATCACAAGTATATCATCGTAGTTGTAGACTACTATACTAAGTGGGCTAAGGCTATGCCTACTTTATAGAATTATGGTGAAACAATAACCCTATTTCTCTTCAATCAATTTATTTCCCAATTTTATATTCCTAAAGAGATTGTCACTGACCATGGTAGTCATTTCCAAAATCATATTATCTATGAATTAGCTCTTAAGTTGGGTTTCTAGCAGGAGCATTCATCTCCATATTATCCTTAGGCCAATGGGCAAGTTGAATCCATGAATAAATCCCTAAAAATCATCTTTTAAAGGACGATTAATAAAACTCAATCCAATTAGAACATTATGTTATATCCAGCACTTTGGGCATACCGAATGTCAGTCAAGACAACCACTAGTTTTACTCCTTTTCAACTAGTCTTTGGGTTGGAATCAATTTTTCCTGTGGAATGTGAAATTTATTCCCTTAAATTAGTTGTTGAACTTCTTCCAGATACTTCTAGTCTCGAATAACACCTTGTTCATTTGGAACATCTCGATGAGTAGCGTCGAGATGCAACCATAATCAACGAAGCTCATAAAAAGAGAGTAAAAACTCAATATGATAAAGTTGTTTGTCCTAGAGTTTTCTTTGAAGGCGACCTTGTCCTGGTCTATGACCAAGACAAATATGCCTTGGGGGCAGGCAAGTTTAAATCTATGTGGTACGGTCCCTTCATTGTCAAAAAGGTTTTTAAAAAGGGAGCTTATGAGTTGATTGATTTTGAGGGAAACGTGTTGGCAGAGCCCAAAAATGGGCTCTATCTTAAAAATTATTTTTCTTAGGCTTCGGCCTAGCATTTGCTTGGTTGTAAATATTGTATATTTGTGCATATCTATCTATCGATTTCATAGTGATATTGATATTTTTGATCTGCTTTGGCAGGTATTAATGGACGATTTGATATATCTAGGGTTCGCAGATGGTGCTAATAGACACACTAGGAATCTTGCTTTCGCGACTTGGGTAATTTATTATCCAACTAGTTGGTTGTTGGTTTCAAGAGGCGTATGCATTGGTCCCACTTCAAATAATGTTAGAAAATATACTATTGCCATTAATTTACTATCTGAGGCAATATCTCTTGGTATTGATTCATTAGTAGTTTACTTGGATTCACAACTAGTGGTATCTCAATTAAATAACATCTATCATGTGAGAGATCCTTATTTATGTCGCCAATTTTTGAGAGTGCATTTATTTTTTTCCACTGAAAAAAGTCCACAACCTTTATATTAAGATATAAAAAGGAAGATTTTCCCAAAAAATACAGCCAATACAGTAGGCACAAGAAAGAAGTAAACAACTCAACATAAACTGGAGCCTTTCTGCTGCTAGATGAACCCAGATGATTCCGCCTCCCTAACGGAGGGATTTATATGCCACGCAGGGCAGTGAAAGAGAGTAGCATTACTGGGGTCTCCTTCGTTGAAGGAAAACAACCCCTCCAAAAACAAAAAAGATGCCGAAATGTATAAAGTTTTTTACTGATAAAAACATATAAAAGTCTGATAGTTCTGGGGACAGTATAAAAACTAGAAATAAAGATATATACAGAGAAATTATAAACATAATTTAAAATGCCGCATTGCAACTGTCAAAAATGGTAATGAAAACTGGAAATCAATGAGGCTGCATGTATGGAGGCAGGTCTGATCTATAAATCTGCCCCTGTATGTTTTCTTCTACTGTCCAACAGCCCAAATCCTGTTGTAGACCTGCCTTAGATAGCTGGTCTGCCTCCTCATTCCTGTCCCTGTAAATATGGCATAGTGAAAACCTATTAAAAAAAGTCTTTAGTGATAAGATTTCATCAACAATTGTCTTCAAAATCTAATTTTGACAAGAAGCTTTCCCGTTGATCCAGTTAATGACGTTTAGTGAGTCCCCGAATATCTGAATAGAGTTTATATTTCTGTGATGTAGCCAACATAGGAGAAAGCGCAAGGCCGAGAGTTCTGCAAAATTATTTATGCCTGATCCCAACCCAACAGAAGCTTTTAATGAATGTTCCGGGTTGATGAAAATACAAATGCCAGCTCCAGCCTTGTTGTTTTGTGAAGCCCCATCAAAGTACCCAACAGGGATACCCTCCTGTATCATGATAGAATTTTGATTTTCTTTTGGGGCTTTATCCTCTAGGGGAGGCAATGCATTGTAAATGGCAGTGATATTAATGGCTGTGACTGAAGGAGGGATGTCCTTGTCTTGGAAGAGGCTCTTATTTCTAGACAACCAGACTCCCCAAACGAAAATAAGGGGCAAATTCCTCATATTCCCCTCCGGATAAGAATGCCACCATTTCGTCCAAGTAACCTCCAGTGTGTCGGGACCCCACTGAGCGATGGTCTTAAGAAGAAGCATGACCTCCGCCCATATCTTCCTTGTGACAATACAGGAAATGAAAAGATGGTTGATAGTTTCTTCCTCTAACTTGCATAGTGGGCAACGTCCAAGCCCAATTAAGAATCTAGCTTGTAGTATATCCCATGTAGGAACCTTCTTTTTCATAATGCACCAAAAAAAGAGCCTCGCCTTGGCAGGACATTTGAGTTTCCAAATGTCTTTGGCCCACCAATCCGAGCGACCCCATCCTTTCTTACCCATAAGGAAGGTATATCCATCTTTTGGCGAATACTCCTCGGATTTACTTTGTGCCCACATCAAAACATCTGGTTCATCTTTAATTCTGACATTGGATCTTTGTAGTTCTTTGATGAAATCCTCCCATTCGTTTTTCCATCTTGCATTTAAACCTAAATCTGCCTCGGTCTTCCATGCCTGACCCCAGATAGAGGACTGTCCGACTTTTTCCACCTGGTTTAAAGTCAGAATACCTTTGGTGTCGAGGTGTCTAAGAAGGCCAGGAGTCAAAGCAAAGGCATCATTGCAACCGACCCATGGATCTCTGCCAATCCTGATCTGCTTTCCATCTCCCACTTTCCAGGCCAGACCTTGTTCAATAACTGAGAAAGCCTCTACTGTAGCCTTCACGATTGCTGAAGAATTTTTTCCTTTCTTATTTTGACTCTGAATCCATTCATCAATGGGAGTAGGGTCAATGTACTTTCTTTTGACCACTCTAGTCCACAGGTTTTCCATAGAAATAAGACGCCATCCAGATTTGGCAGCTAAGGAGATGTTGAAATCAGGAGATCTTTTTATTCCCCAACCACCCCAATCTTTTGGTCTAGCCACTTTGTCCGAAGCTACCCATGGCAAGCCCGAAGATTCCTTTGAACCCGACCATAGGAATCTACAACAGATTCTACGAATTTTCTCCATCACACCTTTTGGGATCCAAGTCAGAGCAGCCCAGTAAACCGGGATGGCTGACAAGGCAGATTTGATAAGGGTCAATCTGCCAGCTCTGGACAGCCATCTGAAGCTCCAATGAGAAACTATGGATTCAATCTTTGCAATTAACCAGTTCCAATCCACTTTCCTGTACACAGCATGCTTTAGCCAAAACCCCAAGTATTTGAGAGGATCCTCCAGAGATTGTGAAGGAAAAGGAAAAAAATGTGTCATTCTATCTCTTTCTCTTCTTTCAAAATCTGCAAAACAGACTTGTGATTTTCCAGTGTTTATTTGCATACCAGTGGCTTTTAGAAAGAGATCAAAAATACATTTAAACTCCTTTAATTCATTTTGGCTACCATTTGTAAAAATCAAGATATCATCAACGAAGAGAAGGTGTGTGATGTATAAATTAATTGCCACTTCAACACCTTTAACCTTTTCCTCACTTCTGGCTTTGTGAATCAATCTACTTAATCCTTCCTCCACAAGGAGGAACAAAAGAGGAGATAAAGGGCACCCTTGTCTGAGACCTCTCTGGCTGTTAAAAAAGGAAGAGGCAGCACCATTGACCAAAACAGCAAAACTGACATTTGTGATGCATCCCATGATCCAGCTGACAAAAGGGTAGTTAAAACCAATGTGGGTTAACAACATTCGAAGGTAGAGCCAGCTTATCCGATCATTTGTTTATATCACATTTATTCATATTCCACATTCAGAAATTTCATTTGCGGATTCTATCACTAATCAAGCATTAGATTGACATATAAATCATTCATCACATTTGTTGTATCTCTGAGATGATAATGGTCAGCTATCATGCCAGAGCATATAAGATAATTTTTTCGGGGGTTTTGTTTTAATTTGGAGGATGAAACATATGTAACAATGTAATGCCTAACCTTGTGAATAATATTAATATCAAAGTAGAGAGCTGCTATAAAATTTCACACAGTGATATAGCTTGTATGGTGGCAAGCAGAAATAGAGAATAATATGATTATCATAGTTTCCAAATTGAAAATTAATAATCATATGTATGAAACCTTTAAACTATGTTCAGAAGGTTTAAGAGAATATACTTAAGATTACAAAAGATGCTAATGATTTATTGATTCAGAGGGAATTAATTAAACAAACAGTCCATTAATCCATTCTCTTTATAGATTATCACTCCAGAAGCTTATAGGAATAGATTGAAACCCAATTATTCCTACCTAATTATCTCTGTAAGACATAAGAATATGAAGAAAAACATAATGAGTAATACTGGAAAAACTTACAGGAAACGCAAATTGTGTAAAACAGAATTCAGAATCCTTTGCTTTGTATTAATGATCTAGAAAAGTCAAGTACATCAAATGTTTAGAACTGCTTCTTCAAGGGTGCAACCCTTAATAACTCGTGAAGAGAGTTATTTATAAAACATTAGAACTAAGAAAATATCCTAAGCTATTTTTACAAAAATAGGTTATTATAAAATCAAAATAAAGACAGTTGGTTGATCTGGAGCTATTTTGATGTTTCACTGTTGGTGAATATCGCTGAAAAAAACTGAAAATTGTTGAAGTTGGTTGATTGTTCCTCCAAAAGCTAAATGTTGTTCGATTTTCACGCTGGATGTCATATTTACTTATGACCTTTCATCTTATGCACTTTCATTTGATAGAATTTGACTTGTATTTCTTTATATGTATCCTCTGTTTAGTCTTTTACCATGACTGCTCTGTCACCTGCTTTTACTTTTACCAGTCACAATAAATTACATCATCTGGAATCTTTTACTCTTATCCTACATTTATATCTTTAGTAAAAGTGAATCACTAAAGACCTGTTTGACTTCATGTGAAAATGTGATATGTTGTTGTTGATTTATCTATCTTTTAACAGTTACTGCCTCTGTGTAACATAGTCTTTTCCTTCTGAATAAAGCCTTTTGAGTATATTTCTTTGCGAACCTTGGAGTAAACAAGTTTTGGAACTAGTATCAAAATTGTTTATCCAAGCTTCTGGCCTTCTAATCACCTGCAAAATAAAACAATTTATTAATAAAAACACAGGTTGGCAAGGAGGTGATAATGGTTTCAAGCAACAGGAAAGTCTGTGGACGGAGTCCGGAGTGTGTTTAGAAGGTAGTTGGTGGTCAAATTAGGTTGTAGATGCTATGGGTGGCGCAGGAAATCTTAGGCAGGTTTCACTGTGCAAACGGGCAAAAAGAGCGAAAATTAGGGTCTTTGGCTTTTTAACGGATAACGTTTAAAATTTAGCGTGGAATTCGATAAGTGAACAGTGGATGGTTTCGGCCTACGTGGGGAGGTGGTATTAAGGTTCATCGCACTGCTTTTGGCACTCGGGCAGTTTTTTTATGAAAGCACGTGAGTTAACCTAAAGCTACCACGTAACCGAAAGGGGCCCGAGCAAAACCATGAATCTCACTTCCTCTCAGGCTTTTAACTGTCGAACATTGGGAGCACGCAATATGGATGTGGGTCGTTGGATTTTGAAGCGGGTGATCGGGTTGTCGCACAGTCGAGATGCACGAAAGGAAATTGGGCAGATATTAGTGAGGCCCGGGAGATAATTACAATGATTTGTAATTAATTTAATGAATAAAGTGCGGGTTGAAAATATAATAAGTGGGTTTGATACAATGGGACCGGGGTTAAAATATAGTGGAGGTTTACTGCACCAAGGGTGGTGGGTTAAAATGATTTATATCAGGAAAAAGTGAATTTGAGGAGTTAATTAAGATAAAGTGGGGGGGGAGACAAAACTCAGGATAAAGGGTCTTTATAGGTTAAAAGGGTTTTGTCGGGAAAAATATGAATGGCAGAGTTAAAGTTAAATAATGCACGGGGGGTGGGGGGGAGGGGATTTAAACTTAGAATAAAGGGGTTTTTTGTGTGGAATAGGGAAATTAATAAGGGGAAAGTGATATTTTCAAAGGGGAATGGTTTTCACACTAGGGAAAAGGGGTTTTGAGTAGGGGAATGACCTTTGGAGGGTAATTTGCTAAGAAAATGTGTGAAACCAAGGGGCAAAGGTGAAAATGAAGGGAAAAGGGGAAATTAGTAAGTATGTAGTGGGGGATGAAATGAAATAGGGTGAAGTTTAATTAAATCAGCTTGTGAACATCCTTTCACTTTCATAACTACTCCTGCACACTAAAACATATGATCAAGCATCATAAATGTGCTTATGCTTTGACAACCTTGTACTTCTGCAACCTTTCTTCTACATGCCCTTTACTTACCCTAATATTTTTTCTTCACTTGGTTGGTGCATTTAAGCTAGCAACCCAATATTTCTTTTCATGAATAATCTACCTCTATACCTTATTCTCTCCATTGGCTTAAATTAAACTATTGAGCCAAATTTATTTTCTACCTATGAAAATCAATTTAAAACAAATCCAATTATGATTAAAGTGTATAATTGGATTAAATAAACTAGTGTGGCATCTAAACAAGCTGCTCACAACTATTATTTTCAAAAGTGAATTAAAGTAAAAGTAGTGGCATTTAGATTTGCAACACTTTCAAAGTTTATTGCTTTTTGCTTTTCTCTCTAACCTAACATTTTATTTTTGCCTTCATTTTTTAGGGCATCTATTCTAACATTTTCTTTGATATGGACATATTTATCAAAATATTTACTAACAATTTATTCAGTATTATTTTTGTCCTAGCTTAACATTTTTTTGAAAAATATTTTCATTTTTGGACTAATTTATTTTAACTTACCAAAACCAAAAAATGCTACAACATTGTCTCCATCTGGGGACTGCTTTCTCCCGTACAATGCAGAGAACCTGGAGATCCATGTGCCTTCTCCTTAGGCTATGGAGTCTTTTGTTGTAAAAAATCACAATGACAGCTTGAAAAGTAAAAGAAACCGAAGTTTTTACAATGGTAGTAATGAAATCTACTTCAACTTCTCAGTACTGAATGTAATGTTTGAGAAACTTTCCATTTATAGGATAAGTGGAATACAACGCCTCAAGATTTTGTAGCACAAAAGTGTTGTTTCCCTTCACTTCATCAATTGCTAAAGATCCAAACCAAAGGTTGTCAAACTTTCCATGTTTTCCCTTTTCTTCTCTCCTGGAATCCCATCTTATAACTAGATCACCTTCCTTGAAGTCCCTTTCCCTGGCTCTTTTTTCAAACAGGCTCTTCATCTTATTCTGATACTTTTTCAATTTGTATTGAACTTCATCTCTTTTTTCATTTAGTTCAATAATCTAATTTATTCTCCTTGAAAAATCATCAGGTTCATCTGTTGAATCTTGCAGGGATTTTAAAACAGGGAAGGCCAAATTGATAGGGAAGATTGCATCTTTCCCATAAACTAACTGGAAAGGATATTTTCCAGTAGTTCTCTTTGGAGTAATTATGTTTGCCCATACTGCATAAATTAAATGAGAGTCCTAGCTCTTTTTATGATCTACTAGAGTCTTTTTTATTACCTTTACTAGACTTTTATTGGAGGATTTTGCAAGGCCATTACCTTCTGTGTAATATAGAGTTGAATGATGTAACAGAATCTGATATTTATGGCAAAACTCAATCATTTTAACGCTAGAAAAATTTGATGCATTATCGATGACAATTTGAGTTGGGCAACCAAATCTAGATAAGATGTTCTCTTCAATAAATTTGATTACTATTGAATCATTAGCATTTCTCGCTGGAATTGCTTCCACCCATTTAGGGAAGTAGTCTGTTGCAGTGAGGATACATCTATGCTGATTACTTGAAGTGGGATAAATCTCTCCAACAAAATCTAATCCCCATTGGAGAAAATGTTCTGAGACTATTGATGGAACCAGTGGAAGAGCTGCTAATTTTTGCTTACCAGCAAACATTTGACAAGGAACATAACCTTTGACCTTTGCTCCTACTTGTAAGAAAAATGTTGGCCAATAAAATCCTCCCCTTAATATCTTATATGATGTTGCTCTCCAAGCATAATGTCCTCCATAAAATCCTGTATGAAACTAGTCAATGATTCCTTGAGTTTTTTATTCTATTAAACATAATAACAAAATATTTAGTGGGTATTTCCAGTACAAATTTGCATTTATGATACAGTACTTGACTTCTTTCAGTTTGAGAGTTTTACACTAGCTTTTGGAGAATGATGCTGGACATTCAAAATGGATCAAGAAATTTACAATGTCTTGGTACCAATCTGACAACAGAAATTTGTCATTAATATATAAAGGGCGGATCTGATGTGAAGGTAAAGGTTCTTGTGGATTCTTTTCTTTGGGATGAATGGAAGGTTCTTATGGATTCTTTTCTTTGGGATGAAGGGAAGGTTCTTGTGGATTCTCCCCTTCTGCAAGGACAGAAGGTTCTTGTGTATTATTCTTATCTAAAGTTTGAGAAGGTTCTTGTGGATTCTTCCCTTGTATCTCTAAAACAGAATTGATTCCGAGAACTTTACAATTGGATTCAGCTAGAAGCTTAGCTAATCCTTGGCCTTTTACTAGCTTTGTAATTTTGATAGTTAGATCAAACTCCAGTATTTGAGTGATCCATCTACCTCTCTTTCCATCAGTGTCTAGTTGAGTTAAAACGATTTTCACAACACTGTTAGGAACATAAGCAGTGATAGGAGAATGTAGGACATACATATAGAATGATTTCAGGGCTTGAATAAGGGAATAGGCTTTCTTCTCAATTATGTCATATTTAAGCTCAGCATCTCTCATAACCTTACTAAAAAAGGCTATGGGTTGGTCGTGGGAATCTTCATTCCTTTGTAATAGAACAGTAGCAAGGGTTATTTCTGAGGCAAAGTAAAAGATACTGAATGGTTTAGTGTAATCAGGGTTGGCCAAGGTGGGAGCTTCAAAGATAGCTTTATTGATCTGATCAAATGCATGCCTGGAGGATACAATCCATTTAACTTCATGATCTTTTTGGAGCATGTCAGTTATATCTTTTACAATCTCAGCATAATTTGGGATGAATCTCCTTAAAAAATTAATCTTGCCTAGAAAATCTTGAATCTCCTTCTTGTTTCTAGGTAAGGTCAATGTTTTAATGGTAAACACATGCTTGGGATCAATCACCACTCCTTTTTTTGAAATTATATAGCCCAACAGTTTTCCTTCTTTGATAGAAAACATAGACTTTTTAGGATTCAATGATATTCTGAATTTTCTACACCTGTCAAAAACCTTCATCAAGTGCTTTAGATGTTTATGATCAGATTTAGAAAAAATAGTTATATCATCAAGATAAATGACCACAAATTGATTTACCTGACCCACAAAAGCTACATCCATAGCTCTCTGAAATTTTGCTCTAGCATTGGATAAGCCAAATGGAATTCTAGCATACATGAATGTACCCCAGGGTGTAGTAAATGTTGTCTTCTCTCTGTCTATTGAATCAACATTTACCTTATTATAGCCTGAAAAACCATCAAGCATAGAAAGTATTTGTGCTCTTGAAACCATTTGAAGTAACTGATCCATTTTGGGCAAAGGATAGTTATCCTTTAATGATGCTTTGTTAAAATTTCTAAAGTCCACACAGAGTCTAATTTCTCCATTCTTCTTCCTAACAGGAACTAAATTTGCAACCCAATTAGAATATCTAAGAGGGAGAATGATCTAGGCATCTATCATTTTCTTAATTTCCTTTTCTATATTTTGTAGAAGAGCTGGATTGATCCTCCTAAGTTTTTGTCGATAAGGAACTGCTTCTGGCTTTAAAGGAATCTTATCTTGTATTAATGAAGTATCATAGGTTTTTAGATCAGTATATGATCCGAATTGGATCCATAAAGAATAACTAACAGAGCCATGGTTGTACCAAGTCGGGATAGACTTCAAAGAATTTACAACAGCGATAAAAAACACCTCTAAACTAGTGGCAATGGTAGCCAGCATGGAACGACGAGGACCTCGGTCAAAGCACGCTAACTGAGGCCCATGGAGACTGCGCGAGAGGCAAATTTAGCCCCTAGGAGGCCCGGATCGGGAAATGGAGGAGGTTTGTGATGCGCGATTATGGGCAAAAACCCTAAAAATGGGGAAGCCCCAAGCACTCGGTCATGTGGGAGCTGGAAAAGCGTGGGATAAAAGGCTAAGCGCTAAAGGCAAGACCCGCTCTGAAACCGGCGGTATTGATCGGGGGCATCCATGGGCGGTAAGCAGTTTTGAGGAAAAAGGAGTGATTCCACTCAGCGCCTAACGCGTGGCAAGCGGAGGAGAGAGAAAACCACCGCTCATCGCGTGCTAATGGTCTAGTTAGTCTATCGCGAGGAATGAGCAAACGACGTCGGATCTGGGGGCTCCAGATCTAACGGCTGAGATTGTGCCTAATGGAGAAGACGGATTTAATGAGGGATTAAGCCACGATATGAAATGATTTGAAGTCCATATTGACAGCCACGGTGGCAAAAGACTCATTCCACGACGTAACTAAAGAAATGAACTGACGATGCAGGCTGGCACAGTTCGCAGGAGGACAAGTGGCCATCCGTGTGAGCCTGATGATGACACCGAGAATAGGGAACTCCAAGCGCAACTGCGGGCAGGCAAATCGACGGAAGTGGAAGAGGAAGTGAATCGCCATGAGCCCGAATGGCTTAAAGGCAATGAACAGAGAACAGAAAGAAGATAGAGAGAGAGGACAGAAGAGTCGAGAACCCAGAGAGGAACACCGAAGACAGAAGACATAGAAGAGAAAGAATCAGTGAAGCAAAAAGCAGAAAGAAGACAGAGGGTCGAGCTAACCAAAGGTAGCATTGTGCACCAGAGAGCTTGAAAGATTCAAGCCATCCCTGAGAGGATCTGCCAGACCCGAGAGGTCACAGAGTGGGTAAGGAAGAGAGTTTGTGTACTCCAGTGGCTTGGGGAATCCAAGAACCACCTTGCCAAGCTAATCTATTTCAGGAGACTCATATTGAGCTCCTTCATTGTAATTCTCTGCTTCAAGACACAATAAAAGAAGGCCACCACTGAGAGCTAGACCGGTGATGTAGCCCTGGAGGATAGGGTGAACTCCTTATTAATTTCTTGTGTTCTTGTCTTGGCTTACTGTATTTCTCTGCTATTTTTCATCTCAAGTTGTTATGTATTTGTAATCTGATCTATATGTTGCTTAAATAACATAGACACACACACACCAACATATGAGTTTGTAATACCTTTAATTAATAATTCGTTAACTGAGGTCACTCATATGGTAATTATCAGATCAAGTGGTATCAGAGTTTTAGGCTGTAAGGTTAGACAAGCTTATGTTGGTTTAGTTGTTGAATGCTCACTATATCAAAGCTCAAATTAAGAGAAGGAGAGTTGGTCAAAACTAATCCTGAAATTGGGAGAGTCTATCCTCGGAAGACAATGTCAGAGGAAGGTTCTGTGGCACCAGAACCTCAATTCATAGAGAGTTTCCTAGCTATAAAGTCTATGGTAGAAGAAATGT
>APFE031018691.1:8734-33138 GCA_000404065.3 Pinus taeda
TCTTTCTTAACCTTAACACCTTCCAAGAGAAGTCTAAGGGTCTTGAACTTGGAAAAAAAATCTTCAATGGAAGAAAAATTATTAGGGTCCAATGTAAGCAACTCATTTTCGAGTTGATGGAGCTCTAATTTCATTTTTAATTCCAAAAAATTTAGTGAGTTGTTTCATTGCTTCCTTAGGAGTATCAAGTTCCACGATATGGAATCTATGGTCTAGAGAAATCGACATTCCTATCAACCCACGTGCTTGATCCTGCCTATTTTCCCATTTGGCTGCCCTATCTTCATCTTGAGGTTTGGTTTCTTGGCCTGAGGCTATTCTGCAAAGACCTTTACTTCTAAGTAAATCCACAATGTAGGACCACCATTGGAAGTAGTTGGTGTTGTCAAGAATAACTTGGCATGGAATTTCCATTTTAACAAAAACTAAAGCTATAGTTGTTGAAACTAAGTGTTCCAATGGAAGGATCTCGAAAAATTAGGATAATTAAAAAAAAAAAACGGCTTCCGGATGAAGAAGTTATGGCTTTTTGAAGAAACGTTGTTGAAGATGCTGACGAAGTGTGTGAATGTGTGAAATGAATGATAATGTTATATTTAAAAAAAATCCCCCCTACCTTACAAACTTAATCTAATTAGCTCACTTTAAAAAAAAAGAAAAGAAAAAAAAGTGACTCACTTTTATAAATAAGTGAAAGTCATTTTTACAATGGTACTTTATGATCCACCCACTAAATTGCAACTTAAATAAAAGATAAAGAGGCTTTAGACTTATAAGTGACTCACTTTTTATAATGGGTGAGAACACTTTTACATAAAATAACTTTAAAACATAAGTTACATTCGTTTTTTGAAAAAGTAACTCAACAAAACGAAAGACTTGAACTCAAGGCCTCTATTCTCATAAAGTAACTTTGGACCAAGTGAGCTAGTTTAAAAGGTTAGTAATTTTTGGAAAAGAGGAAAGGTTTTTTTTTTTTTAGTCACTAAAGCTTTGGAGTGCGTGCTTACTTGAAAAAGCTATTTCTTTGCCTAGAAAAAAAAACCACAAAACTCAACACAGACATACAAAAAAAAACCAAACCTTACGGCTTGAAGTTACCTTTAGCCAGAAACTAAATATTTTCCTCAATGTTTCTGATTTTCCGAGATCACACAAAGCCGCAGCAGAAAAAAGCATATGCATGAGAACAATCCTTCCTTTTTGTTTTTGATTTGCCCAGATCACACAGATTCGCGGGGCAAAGAGTATACACAAAAATGAAAGGTATAGATCCGATAATAAAAAAACAGAGAGCTAAATAAACTGAAATAAATAGAGAGATGAATAGCTAGAACTGCAAATAAAGATTGTATACCTCCAGATCTTAAAAATGACGTAGCTAGGGCTACCAGAAACCTTTTCATGTGAAATGAAAGTGGTTCCTCACTAGAACATATGCTCCTAACACAATAGAGCAGTCCTCTCGGCTCGAAAGCAGTAAAAAATAGTAGATCTAGGAAACAATAGTCGGATGCAGTCGTACCGGCTTCAGATTTGGATCACCAACGGATGCGGCCCTCAAATAGCTCTGATACGATGTAGGAATTTACGTAGTAAGTTCCTTAGATAGAACACCAAAGGACACCGCTCACAAACAGATCACAGATCAATACACTAGTATTCTTGACGTGGTTAAAACCCTCAAAGAGGGAAACAGTCCATGGCCTAAGCCAATGCGACCACTTCAGGAAATTTATTAATAAAAGAATGAAAATTTGCATAAGCTTCTCTCATGAACGGTTACCCTACAAATGACCCTCCATGCTCTTTAAATAGAGATCATGGACGCATGAGTGTTTAAGCCACAGATCAATTTTGGTAATACCAAGGAGCGAATGAACCATCGGATCACTACATATCGTGACTATCGGATTGTAAGTTACAAAAGTACATAGTAAAGAAACACACTTTACCTAACTCTACACTAGACCAAGTTATACCTAACTATTTCCTATGTGTCGGAATATCCTAACAGTGAGGATGAACTGGATTAAATCTATAAAATAATAGTGCAAGACCAGGACTTGATCAATCTTACAGCAAATGGACGGATTGCATGGGACTCGGAGAGTTCCTACACCTTTGATTCAGATGAAGAGTTGGAGCATTGGTAGAATCGTCTGCATAAAGTATCTACACTGTGTTGCAATATGATGATGAAATCATTGAATTGTGTTTCTTCGGAGGTAAGGAATTTACCTTATTATGATGGTTTAACTAATGTGGATAAGTTTTTGGATGCATTTGAGCGTGAAGTCCCTGAGGATCACCACTTCCAAGCATTAGATTTTGCACTATGCACTACGCCTGCATGCTAGTGGGATATGCACAAGGATAGATTTGATGGATGATGGGATTACAGAAGAATGATGAGGTTACAGTTTGGGTGCCCTCACACTAGATTGACTAATAAATATAGTGGGAAGGATGATTCACACAATCACCTAGCAAAATGGACTAAAGAATGGGGGACAAAACTGCAGCTGGAGTGGGTACACATATTCTGCCATACTTTGGACACAATTCCCATGAACTGGTATCTGGAAACAAAACTTTGCCATGGCACCATAGAGTGGGATATATTGAGGGAAGGGTTGTTATTTACCTTTAGTTTTGAAGACGGCTTTGCAAGCATCGATGAAGCCCTATAGGATATTAAGGCAGTTATCTTCAAAATGTTGCAAGAACTTATGGAATGGGTCCAACCAGACTGGAGTACCCAGCTATGCCATGCGCTGGAATGCTATAATGTGACCATTGAACAGGAGGATGAAGATCCAAAAAATATTAACATTCCAGAGGTAGAAGGGCATCACGAAGTCGAGGGCCCTCATATAGACAACCCGGACATAATGGTGCCATTGAAAACAAAGTAAGTAAACATTGGTACTGAAGCAGAACCAAAGTTTGCAAAGATTGAAGAGTATTGGGATGATGCCATTGTGGATAAATTTGATGAGTTACTCCATGAATATCAAGATCTATTTCCTACCAAGTTTTCGGATTTGAAGGGCATAATTGGCGATTTGGGTGTTATGAAGATTACTCTAAACCCCGACACGAAGCCTATTAAGCAAAGATTGTATCTCCTTAATCCTAAATACAAGGAAAACATTCGCCAAGAGTTAGATAAGATGTTGGAAGCAGGCATCATAGAGCCCATTGAAGAATCTGATTGGGTGAGCCCGATGGTGGTTCAGGAGAAGTAGAAGAGAAAGATAAGGATTTGTGTAGATCTGCGGAAACTTAATGACATGTGTGTCCATGACCCATTCCCGACACCATTTACAGATGAAGTGTTGGACAATGTTGGAGGGCAGGAGGCCTACTCATTTACTGATGGGTTTTTTTGCTATCATCAAATCAAGATCGCACCAGTGGATATGAGAAAAATGACCTTCGCAATGGAATGGGGGTGTTTTCAATACACTGTGATGTTGTTTGGGCTCAAGAATTCCCCTACGATATTTTCTCGGGTAGTCATCGCAACGTTTAAGATTTCATTCATAAGTTCCTGGAAGTGTACTTTGATGACTGGACAGTGTTTGGATTAGTAAAGCACCATGCAGCAAGTCTGCACCTGATGTTGGATACGTGTTGTAGATATCAGATCACGCTAAATTTGAAGAAATACCTATTATGTGTTCCCTTTGGAATTTTGTTGGGTCACATGGTGTGCAAGCAAGGGTTGATAGTGGACCCTATAAAGATTACAGTGATAGTGAATTTGGATGCCCCGAGGAGCGTTAAGAAGATGTGCATGATGTGGGACATACAGGATATTAGAGAAACTGCTGAAGAAGGATGCAACATTCTGTTGGGATGAAGAATGTCAGTGCATATTAGATGTACTAAAATAAAAGATGGTCACCATGCTCATCTTGGTATTCCTGAATTGGAAGAAGGAATTTCACGTACACATGGATGCCTCTTGCATTGCATTGGGTGCAGTGTTAACATAGGCCAGTGAAGGAGAAATGGACCATCCTATAGCCTTCGTGAGTAGGAAATTATCGAAGGCTTAGAAGAACTACTCAACTACTAAGCACAAAGGATTGGCCATGGTATACGTACTACAGAAATTCAAACACAATCTGTCAGGAGGGCATTTCAAGATGTACATGGATCACTTTTCCTTGAAATACCTAGTCAATAAGCTTGTGTTGGGGGGAAAGATCTGTAGATGGTTGCTACTATTTCAGGAGTATGAATATGAAGTCATTGTGAAGCCGGGGAGGTTGAATGCAGGACCTGACCACCTGTCGTGAATAGACATAGGCGAGGAACCTAATAATCTGGAGGAAGGGTGTCCAAATGTGCAACTCTTTGCAGTGCATGTAGCAGATAATCATTTTGCAGATATTATTCACTTCTTGACTACAGGGATGGCACTAAAAGGGTATACAACTCAACAAAAGAAGGAACTCATAGTGCGCACAGAATATTTTTTAGTTATTGTTGGACATCTGTATAAGATGGGTACAGATGAAATATTGTGAATATATGTGCCAGATTTTGAGAGGGATACGATTCTCGTTGAAGCTCATGGAGGGGCTATGGGAGGACATTATGTAGGAAAGGCGACTACGCAGAATATTTTGTGCGCAGGTCTATGGTGGCCAATGCTGCACAAGGATTCCAAGGCATATTGTAAAGCATGAGATGCATGTCAAAGGATGCGAAGACCATTGCGAAGGGATGAATTGCCATTACAACCTCAAGTATCTTTGCAGCCATTTGAAAAATGGGTGATTGAATTTGTTGGGCCAATTCAGCCCCCAAGGAAGAAAACTGGTGCAGGTTATATCATAACCGTGATGGAATATCTAACCAGATGGGGGGAAGCACAGCTAGTTAAGGAATGTACAGGAGCTACAATAGCAAAGTTTTTGTTTGAGTATGTCTTAACCAAGTTTGGTTGCCCGAAAGTGTTGATGAGTGACAGGGGTATGCACTTTCTGAATGAAACAATCAGCATGTTGACTAAGAATTTCAGGTCTACCATCAGGCGAGTACACCATATCACCCACAGGCCAATGGAACTGTTGAAGCCTTCAACAAGATTTTGGATAATGTGTTGATGAAGATCTGCAACGCGCAGTGAAATAATTGGGATGTGCACGTACCTACAGTACTATGGGATTATAGGACTACTTGCAAGAAGCTCACAGGACAAACGTCGTTCCGATTGGTCTATGGTGTAGAAGTTGTGATGCCAATGGAGTATATTGTGCTTAGTCTGTGCATAGCAGCTCTCACAGGTATGGCGATCTCGAAGCCTTGGAAGAATGGCTCACATAGCTGATGGAGCTTGAAGAGGACCGATTCTTGGCAGGATTCCATCAGCAAGTATAGAAGGAACATGAAAAATCATGGCATGATCACCACATCAAGCTTCACACGGTCAAGGTAAATTATCTTGTCCTATTATATGATAGTAAGTTCACTAAGTTTCCAAGTAAATTTCAGATGCATTGGCAGGGGCCATAATTATCAAAGAAATTACAGATAGAGGCACAGTTCAGTGCGCGATGCTGAACGGAGAACCTTTTTCTGAGAAGAGTGAATACAATTCGATTGAAACTATATACAGGGAATCCTGTGCAATGACTATATGGTAGTAGGACAGTCTTAGTGCTCTAGGCAGTTGCAAGGGAGTGCAGGACTATAAACTACACTGTCAGGTTTGGAGGACTACGCAATAAGCGGGCCAAGCGGAATATAATGAAGGTGCAATCCAGGGAGCTACGCACAGGAAGTTGCTCCATGGAGATAGGTGTCATGCAACACAACAGAAAAGTGACCGTTGGAGTCACTATTCATGAGTTGACAGCCAGAAGACGTTAAGAAGAGCGGGCTAGTGGCATTTAAGGTAAAAATCTTTGATGATTTGTCGCCAAAACAATATTTACTGTCAAAATTTGGGGGGAACGGTTAGATTTGAATTCAAAACCCCCTATAAATTACATGTGTTGGTCCAACAAAGAAAACTTTGTGCCCTTAGAGTTATTGTTGATATTTTTTGTCTGTCGCTTATGAATCAATCGTATTGGGAGGATTTAGTCGCAAGCCCTATGTTTGTTAAGTGTATGAGTTGAATCAGAATTTCATTCTTGCAAAAATGCTTGGACCAAGCCCTACAAAAACCGTGAGTACTGGTGGTGATGTTTCCTCTGAAGGAGCTCCCCGAGAAGTTGTGAGCATGGAAGCTCCGACTCCTGTGCCTACAGCACCGAGGTCGCCTAGTCCAAAGCCTACCCCTACCAAAGAAACCCAAATAGTTAAATCAAAGAAGGATAAATAGAAAAATCCAGTACCGGTGCGTGAATCACCAAGAAAGAATTATGCAGCACAAGCCAAACAAAAGAAAGATAAGTAGCCCGAGAAGGTAGTTTGGAGGTGGAAAAAGGCCAGGGTACAGAAGAAACAGATGTTGAGGGAGTGGAAGCCATCACAAAGCTACCTGACTATATCCCTCCACGAAAGGGAAAGGAAAAGGTCACAAAGGACCCATATGCAGAGAAGTTTTCCATTTCTACACCCCTGCTACCTAAGCAGGTTCCCTTTGAAAGTCTGCGGCTTGCACAGATCCCACTGCTAAAGATGGAGGATTGGGACCTCGGAGATCATGCTAAGTTGCCACACTTAGCAATAGATAAGTACATGAAGCACATCCACTATGCGGAGTCAAGTGTTACCGCATTAGAGATAGTTGAATGGATCCGCGGTATGGAGAACTCTGTTAGAAAATTATATATTACGGAGCAATGGAACACATAAAATATTGTAGAAATATAAACACAGAAAACGCACAAAACAAGAGAGACACAGATATACGTGGTTCACCCAGTTTGGGCTACGTCCACCTCGAATAGCCAGTCCTTCCTTTCTATTATCCAGCAAATGAAGAGACACAACCTACAGCAAAGCCGCTGTAATATCCTCTGTTTTCTCTCACTGTCTCACCTCTATGTTTCTCGCTCATACATATAGAATACACATCTATCATAGCCTCAAATATAATGCCCTCATACAAAGAGAGGGGTTGCCTTCTAGGGCAAAAAAACCCTAAACTAAACATAAGTTCTACCATCAGATCATCTGCTTAATGAACGGCCTAGATTGACTAGAAATTACTATACTTTTACAAGGCAAATTTACATCTGTTTTTAGCTTTGGGGGCGCTGCCCCCGAGCCCCCGCCGGGGGACCCTGGCCCCCGGACCCCCCATCAGGGGGGGATCGGCCCCCCCGGACCCCCGCGGGGGGGACAAGTCCCCCCCGCGTGGAGGGGTGTACAAACTTCCTGGGGTATACATCCCGTTGAAACAAAGACCTCTGAACAATCATGCTCCACACACAACAAACTCAGGGTTACTTAATTTGTTGTGGGTGCCCCATTATCACCACACCCCTATCAACATAATTTGTTTGCGTCATCTATTCACTTTGGTGCACAATGGATGTTTACGGATAAGAGGGCCTATCCCCATCACTGAAATTCTAATCCACATAATCACACACCTGCCATACAAAGGACTGAATCTGTCCAAGGAGTTTGACGGAAAGACGAGGGAAAAGGACCTTGCAGAGAGAATGAAGAGAGATAATGGCCTCATGAAGAAGGTGCGAGGGTATTCCATCTTATCAATAATAGACCCAGAAGTTCAAATTTCCACCCAAATTTTTAGCAGGGAAGGCGATGAGAAAGTGTCGCGTGGATGAATTTCTGGCGCCCGTAGTGTCCCTTACTACTCAATGCACAAAAGGCGTATAGTTCAATTGGTCTAGATACCTGTGCCACGAGTTCCTCACAAATTTCCTTGAGGCCTAGGATAAAACCAAGTCATTTCATTACGCTTGGTTATTGTTGTCTATTGTGTTGGTTGCATGGGAACTGCCAAAGGATACCCAATTTCTTCCACTTGAAGAAGGATTATTGGAAGTAGTGTAGTTTGCTTCCTTATGGGCTACAAAGGACCCCGCACAGATCATAGAGACAAAGATATTTTGGGTCCTTATGGAAGCAAGTCTCTGCATGGCCATTAACCAACATCCAAGGTTGTCCCCAACCTTATACATGCAACTATCAGCCTATGCAGCATTCAAGGCTGATTTCCACAAAGTATACATTCACGCACAGAAGGATCCAAACAAAAATGGCATGACTTGCCATATTTTGTGATTGAGGTAGATGTGTAGGAGGTCGTAGCGTGATGGCTAGTAGAGTAGCATGCCCCTTCAGACTTAGATGTTGGAACAAGCAAGGGCGCAAGAAGTTCTGTAGTGCAGAAGAGAAAGGAGGCAGCTAAGCAAGTTGCATGCACACTCGCCAAGCAGAAAAATAAGGAAGTCACGAAGAAGGCTCATGTGGAGCAAGAGCGCACTGCCAAGGATCAGGCAGAACAGAAGCAACACGAGTCACAAAGAAGTGGTAAGTCACCTTTGCTAGAGACAAAGGAGGAATAACTGTTAGAATAAGGCGGCGGTGGAGATGAGGTACAGAGCACCACATTTATTATGAAGCGATGCGGCAAGGAACAACAGGGAGGTTCAAGAAAGAAGCAGAAATCGGATAAGTCGCAGGGTGATCCCATGGTCTTGATGGAGGGCGACCTCGATGAGATCGGGGATAAAATCAGGGATACCACAACTGAAGTACTACAGCAGTTCGAGCAGCGATATATATAGATGTTGGGGAGTGCCCAAAAGAATCTGTGTAAGTTGCAGATCCAAGCAAGAAAAATACAGGTGGGCATCGATCAAGCGAGCACAGAACAAGCAAACCTAGCACCTGGGACGAGTCAAGAAACCGAGTTTATAAGGACCCTTGACCTTAGGACTATTGCATTACAATATGGGTCCCTTTGCGTGGAGTCAGTCGATGATCGCATCATCCTGAGCACACTCAAGAACATCAGGCTTAACATAACAACACTCCCCAATGAGATCCTCTACACGTTGCATGCAGGGGGGATAGAGGAATTGAGATGTCAGCAGCAGCGCACTCTTAACCTCATCAGTGAATACAGAGTCAACAACGAGCATATGTTCGCTGAGAAGACACAAGCCTTAAATGAAAAAGAGATGTTGCAGGTGCAAAGTTCACAATTAGAGTCAATAGTCGCAAAGGCATGCACGATGTTATGAAACCAGCTCCAAAAATATAGAAAAGATAGATCAACGCCTTAGAATTCAGCCTCTTCGAGAGGGCAACCTCCTTTACATTACATAAATGAACAATTCTTGGATGATTGAAATGACAAAACCTCCTTTCTATATATAGGAGTCTAAGGAGTCACAATATAAACCAGCCGACCTAACAATAATAATATAAAGCCACAAAAATAACAATAAGGGGATTCTATGGGGCACATTAATAACAATATGGGGGCAATAGGGGCACAACAATATTAATAAGGGGTATAACTACAATAGTAATGGGGTAATCACTAGTATTATAGGGACCCAACACATACTTTGTCTCCCACCTTGAATGATTTCTCTATTCTATGATGATCATGCCTAGCCTTATACTTCACTTGCGACTTATGTAGTATTTCTTACACCTGTAGATGGATTTGCCTGATCTTCTCTATAATTTTTTCAACCATCAAAGCATCTCCTATAAGGTCTTTCTTCACTCCTCCTTGCTACCCATATGCAATATCCAAAGGTGAAGGTGGAAAATATCCAAAAAAAAGTTTTAAATGGGGACTTTCCTATAGAAATGTGGACTGCTATGTTATAAGAATGTTGTATATATACCAGATTTTCGTTCTAGGTCTTTGGATGTTTCTCGTTGTAACCCCTCAGAAGCTACACCAAAGTCCTATTGACTACTTTTGTCTACCCATCTGTCTGTGCAGGAAATGTTGTAGATCTCTTCAACTTCGTGTCCATCTTCTCCCACAATGTAGTCCAAAATGCACTGAGAAATCTTGTATCCCTGTCTAAAATGATGCTCCTTGGTATCCCAAAGTGTACCCAGACCTACCTATCCAAAGAACATGTTTGTTGCTTCTTGTCCACTGATGGTCTTTTTACAGGGCATCAGAACACACATCTTACTGAACTTGTCAACTACCACGAACAAATACTCATGTCCCTTCCCAATTATCGGTAAACCTCCCACAAAGTCCATGGAAATGCTTTCCCAAGGACAAGTAGGTACAGGTAAGGGATGACACAGACATTGTTTCATGTTGCTAGGCTTGTTGGTACAACAAAACATACATCCTCTTATGAACCTAGCTATGTGTTGCAAATGCTCACCTTTAGGAACACAAAGCTTATCCGGCCTGTAGAGTAACCCATCCTGGAGATCGTAGTCAACGGTGCTGTCGCCATCATGCACATGACTCGGACTCTACAACTGTTGATACACCTCCTTCAAGTCCTCATCTTCTGAATATGCCTCTATGTATGCATCATGGGTGAATGGCTCCATGTGCTAAAGAGCCCCCAAAGCTGTAATCTTTGATGTGGGTGGCCTTAAAAGCATATCATCCAACTTGTTTGTGTTGCCCTTCTTATACTAGATCACCAAATGAAACTGCCATAAAAACCCATCCACTTGTAGTGCCTGGTCTGTTGTAGCTTATTTTGGGCCTGCAAGTACTATAACAATTGGTGATCTCTATGGATTATTGTCTCCTTTCCCATCAGATAGTGCTTCCACTTCTTCACAACTTGCACCATGGCATAGAGCTCCTTATCATAAGTAGGGTAGTTAAAAATTGCCCCATGAAATACTTCAGAATGGTAGCAAATGAGCCTTCCTCCTTGCATCAAGACAACTCCCATAGAATACCCACTTGCATTTGTCTCCACTTCAAAGGGTCGTTGCAAGTTTGGTAATGTCAGAACTAGTGCCTCACTGATCTTCTCTTTTAACTCATCGAAAGCCTTCTGCTGCCATTTTCCCCACTCGAAACTCTTACCACTTGTTGTTATGGCGTGGAGCGGTACTGCTACCACTGAAAAACGAGGCTATGAATTTCCTCAGGTACTGCGCTACTCTAATGAAACTCCTAACCTCAGTAACATTAGTAGGCACCAGCCATTTCATGATGGCCTCCATCTTGGAAGGATCTACCTTCAATTCTCCTCCACCAATCACATATACCATATACACCAAGGATTGTTACACAAGCTCGCACCGGATTGTTACGCAAGCTCGCACCTCTTGAGATTTGCTAGTAGTTGGTGCTTCTTCAATGTTTCCAGCACCTGCGTCAAATGTGAAATGCTCCTCCCACGTAGCACTATATACCACTATATCATCCAAATAGACAATAACAAATGAATCTATAAAAGGGTTCAGTACATCATTCATTAATCCCATAAATATAGTTGGTGCATTACATAGGCTAAATGGCATAACCAGCCACTCATACAAACCTTGTCTGGTTTTGAAGGCGGTCATCCATGTATCTTCTTCTTTAGCTGGAACCTAGTGATATCTAGACTTCAAGTCTGGCTTAGTGAAATAATTTGCTTGTCGCAGCCGATCTAGCAGATCGTTTATCCTGGGCAGGGGCTATTTGTTCTTCAGAGTAATTTTATTCAAAGCCCTGTAATCTTTACACATCTACCAAGTCCCATCCTTCTTTGGCACAATGATGATGGGTGACCTACATGGTGATGTACTCAGCTGAATGACACCTTGTTCCAGCAGCTGCTGCAATTGTTCCTTCACCTCACTTGTTTCTATAACAGACTACCTGTACAGCCCAATATTTGGCAATGGTGAGTCTAGGCAATAGTTGGATATCGTGCTCCACTTCTCTCTTACGGGGTAACACTTTAGGCTCTTAGAACACGTCCTTGTACGCCTATAACAACTCCTCCAATTGTTGTTTTTGTTTCTTAGTACACCCCTCCAAGGATGCCTTGCCTCTTATTGACTCCTCTACAGACTAACCTTCTCTTAAAAACAATAAAACATACTTCTTGCTAGAACTAATCAATTTCTTGGCTTGGTTGGCACTTACCGGTGAAATTTTCGACTTGCCTTTGTGCACGTTGATGATGAATAATTTTCCATCCTTGATGAGCCGGTACTGGTTATCTCTCATAAATATTGCATCACACATGTCCATGTCGGGACTCCCAAGCACGACTCCACATACATCAAGGGGAAACACATCCAGATCTACTTCATCAATAAAATCAACATTGATAGCAAATCTAATTTTGCATTGTTTTGTTACCTTCAGCTCTGCATCCTTATGTACACATCCCAGTGGATATGGTTTGGATTATCACGAACTTCCAGCCCCAACTTCTTGACAAAATCTGCTGCAATGAGATTTTCCTACGATCCTAAGTCAAACAAAGCATCAATCATCATCTTCTTAACCTATATATTTACATGGAAGAGTTTGGTCATTTCTTTTTCTCCCTGTTGTTGATGGCTACTCAAATTCACCTCCTTTTGCACTAATCTAATGTACAAACAATCTTCTCATCCACGTCCGAGCTACTTTCAACTTGATTGCTCGAATCAATGGCCATGAGATTCTTCTTCTTATTATATTTCTTCTTGTTCTTCAGGTTTAGCTCTACATGCAACTTCCAGCACTTCTCCTCTATATGGCCATCAATGTTGCAGTGGTTGCAGTGGTTGCTAAGATCTTTGCATTGGTGAGTTGCGGCTGTCGTCTTTTCATCTTTCCCCCTTTTTGCTTCTTTTTCCCCTCCTTAGAAGCATATTCTTGCTCCTTTTGCTTCAATCCACTTGATTGCGCTCTTTTCCAACATATGTTCTCCAGGTACTATGCCTATACACAAGCCTCGTCCACCATTTTGGGCTTGAACAACATCACTTGCTCACACAGATGGCGGTGCAGACCCACCAAATACATGAGTATTACATCTAGGTGATTTGCAAAGATAACCAACATTATAGCCATCTTTCTTAATTCTGTGGTATACTCCTGTACGCTTTGGCCCGACTTTTGCCTGAAGTAATGCCACTGGATCCACTGGTCTTCCACATACCCAATGGGATAAAATTGTGACTTAATGAGGGTTTTGAAATCCTTCCACTTAGTCACTGGAGATTCTCCCTCCAACCTTAGGGTTTCTATGTGGCTTTCCCACCAAGTCAATGCATGGCCCTCCAATTTCAGTCGTGCAAATGAGATCTTTTGCCCTTCCTCCATCTAACGAACACTGAAATAAACTTCCAGTTGCTACAACCAGTGGTTCAGCTTCATAGCGTCGATCTCATTATGGTATGGCTTGATATCGACTTTTGCTTCCATTTTAAACAGGGATTGGTTCACACCACTCGAACTGGGTTGACCTTTTCTAGGTTCTTTCTTCGTTTGGTTCTCTGTGTCTTCCCAATTTCCCTTCTGATTTGTCCTCTGCATTTGAACCCCCTTCTTCTCCAAAATCCCCAGCGAATTTCTTAGGGCCGCCATGAGGAGGTTTACATTGCGATTTATATCCGCGACTTGTTCTTCGAGCTGCGAAAACCTCACCTCTGAAAGATCACGAGGTTTGTTTACAGATTCGTCGCCCATGATTAGGGTTTTACGATTTTTGGCCTTGCCGATCTAGATCACTGCAATCTCCACAAAATTCCCAAAGAACCCTGCTCCGATACGAAATGTTCTGTAAATTGTCGTGGATATTCCACTGGTCATTTCGTCACAATAGATCTAATAATATTATATTAAAAGTCTAAGATTCTACACTATTACAATTTCATTTAATTTCTAGATCTGTAAATTTAAATGGTATTAGTGCATGCATGTAAAAGTAAATCAAGCACTAAAGTAGAGAATGACAAAATAAGTTCACACACACACATAATACACAAGATATGCTCTCTAAGAAACCCTTTCGGGACAAAACCCAACTAGAAGGTGAGCCTGCTTCGCTCTCTTTCTGTATCTGGAAATATGGCTGTAGATACAAAGAAGTAATGTTTGTGGCTCGCGGGCTGCTACAGTGCACAGATCCTCTCTCTGTGCTCTACCTCCTATCTCTCCTGGCTATCTTTGCTCAACTATGGAACAAAATGCTCTCGAAAGAATGGAATGCCTCTTCCTCCTAGTGGCCTAGTTATAAACTCCGATACCCTACTAGTGGTTAAGTTTGACTACATCAACTCTTAACTAGAGTTACAAAATAGACTCTTCTAGAGTCTTTTACATCACAAACTCATTGCTAGCCCCTTTTCCATGAATAATGGGTGTTGCCGCAACATTCTCCCGAACTATAGGTGTGAGAACAGGAAGTTCAACTTCTGAGTGGCATAACCTTCGCATACAAACTCCAATTGACACGATTCTTGCAGCGTTGCAAAGCTTTCTATGTGTAGAATAGCATTAAAAGGTGTTGTGTTGTTGTGGCAAATTTTCACCCCCCAAAAAACGTCGTTTGATACCTAAAAATGCTCCCAGAAGGTTTTGGACCTCGTTTTGCCAAACTAGGTCCCACCAGTGAAAACTGTCCTGTGAACTCATTCCTCCACCTTTTCCACTCCAAAATCATCGAGATGGATGACAAACAATATAATGATCCAATTTGGATCAGTAATGATAAATGTAAAGCATGTTCTTCATGCCATTGTCAAACAAAAACATGTTCTTCATGTCCTTTTCAAAAGAGAAAATTTGAATTTTGAATTTTTGGCTCCAAGAAAACGAAGTCAGCCCTCCTCCTAGTCAAGTCGGTCCCAGTCAAAGAGGCACCCATTCAACCAACCAGAAGACTATATAAAGACACTCATCCTCCATCAATTGGCCACACAATTTGAGTCTCAGACAGTATCTTTTTCGATGGAGACAAGGAATAGAAGGTTGAATTTGTCTAGAAGAAGAAGACGATAGAACTCTCTTCCTCTCCATCAAACCTCGCACACGTGGAATTCCTCAACTGACTTCGCACGTGTGACAGAAAGGACGAATTTTCTAAGGCATTCTAGGGCAACAGGACCAAGATTCTTGTGTGCGGAAGCAGGGCACTGAATTTCTGCCCTAGAAGACCAGATCAGGCCAAAGTTCTTGGGCAGTTGTTTGACTTGACTAGGAGGCAATTGGACCAGGTTTGACCAAGTCTACTTTGCTGGTCAGTTTGACCTTGTGTGATTGATTAGAAGATCTAGGTGTGACTCTTGTTCAGCTGAAGAGTTTCTCTAAGGAAAAGTTTGTGGGTTTTCCCTCATGTGGGTCTTCCCGGGGAAATGCTTGTGTTCTTGTTTGGTTCTCTTTATGATCCTCCTGGCAGTTAGTTTCTAGCGTTGAGATCTTTTGTGTAATTGCTTTATGATAAATATGAATACAAGAAAAGAGTAACTAAAGAAATCAGAAGTAATTATCAGTTCAGAAAATCCTACAAAAAATCAACACATTGAATGTGCAAAAATAGAGCTGACAGTAAGGGTTTATGGGAGCAAAGATTGGGTGCAAACCAAAGTAGAGAGAAGGGCACAAAAAACCAACCAAAAGACTAGGAATTAATTGTCCTTACAGAGACCACGCAGCACCAAAAAGGGCAGTTTGAGGCATGGGTACAAAGGCAAAGAGTAGGCTGGAAATTGCTAACTATTTGGACAGCAACAAGGATAATTTTTGCACACAATTTACAAATTGAGGAAGATATAGGCTATAATCTAAGCTGTTGTACAGTACCATGCAGCAGTACGGATTCTAAGCAAGTTGGGCACAGAAATCAAGGGGTAGATTTTGGCACATTTCTAGACAAAAGGACAGTAGAAATTAATGAAATGATTTGTTGTATTTATAGCTAAGTTGTGCAGCTGCAATTTATTCACATTTGCTTAAGAAATAAGAGAAATATATTTCTCCGGGTTTACCCCCTAGTGGGTTTTTCCCTGCACTTTTCCCTAACATCACTGTGTTCATGAATGTTTGTCTACTATAGATATTTTCTGCTGCAAATTACTTAGCATAACTTTTGCTCATAAAATCAAAGTTAAAGATCATTTAGACCTCCCAATACTATTGAGACCGACTCAGAGGCATTGGTCTGTACATCAGGCAACACGTCCTCGTAGCATTAAAGAAATCAACTCCAGACGGATCCAAAGTATTGCACGTCCCGCCCTTCAGACTACCTCACAAATCCAGAGGAGCAACCAAAGATCCATTCCAAGTTCCCTTTTTCCAACCTCAGGTGTTAGGAGTATCCTTCACTCTAAATCCCACACACCCCACCCCACCTTCCCCCATAGAACCAAGCTTCTTGATGGTTCCAAAAGACTCCTACAACGAGCTAGTGTTGAATTCATTCGCCTCGGCCTCAGTCATCAGACTCAGGGGACCTTGACATCATCAACCCTATAATCTGATCTCCCTCTCTCACTCTCTGTCTTGATAGGTTCTTGGCTTGGGTTGTGCAACTTTCCAATCTTGTATAAAAACTCACATAGTGTTCTATACCATCATACATTTGTCGAGGTTTCATACATATGTTCTGACATTATACTTATGTAGGTTCCTTTCTTTCTATTATTTCAACATTTTCTACGAGTTGCAATGGCACTCCCACATTCTATACATACTGGTTGTACTCTTCAGTCCCATTGACCTACTCTTGTGGTCTTTTATCAGATATCAATAAAATTATCTTATCTCATCCTATCAAGGCTAGGTGGACCTTCTAAAAACAAATGTTATCCATATAATGAAACAAGTGCATGATCACTTGTGCATAAGCAAATGCTTGAAAAACATAAATTTTACTTCTACACAAATGTAAAGCACTTATTTTTCATGAAAAAGACAAAAATGAAAATAGGTGGGGTTCATTTAGACCTCATTCATTAATAACGTTAATTAGTGAAGTTAAATCATTACAGCTCCAATACGTTCTCTAAATGAAACTGCTGAAAGAAAATTGAGTCTAAAAAGAATAAAGTGATCTTGGTCTGAGTTGAAAATGCGTATCATTCAATTAATATAATGACAAAAAATATAAGACAATAAATAAAACACATTTTGCAAGAGAAGAAAGGACGCTTCCATCAACTACAGCTCATAGAAAGATTACCTGTTGATGCCAGTGGATAGGTCAGACATATTCAGAGTTGTATTATAAATATTTTTCCCTTCCTCAAGGATGTGACCTGTTTCCTGCAAACCCGATTCCTCATGAACAGAACTTCTACCCTTGACCTTGACTTTTACCAAACCTGATCTTGAGGCTTCTTCAATTTTATAGCGGTCCATTGGGAGCCGCTTTTTCCTTTCCAAACAGTCAACTAGAAAAGACTCCCTAAGTACCGGTACTTTAAAACTCCTGTTAACACCCATTTGATAGAAATAACGTCAAAGGTATGATCACAACTTCCTATAATATGAGAAAGCTAATAACATAAGCAATGCATTCACCTTCTACTAGAATAAAAATGTACACTGTGAGGTATCCCTTAAAAGAGGAAAAACAACTCACGATGCTTTTTCTATCTCGGAGCTATATGTATCGATTGTGTTTTCATTTATAATCAAGCAATCAGCATCTGGCAATTGGTCAACACAAACAAAAACAAGTGCATTGTTAAAATTCCTCCTCAATATATACTCAAAAATACTTTGTATTTTAAAGTTTAAAGTAATGGGCATGTGTACATATTTCAAAACCATGCTGGTCTTGCATTCATACCCCAAATATACTCACAAATATACTTCATAGCTACAAAAATAAGCATGCATTTCAAATCCAGGCTTGTTCTAAAATCCTAACAATAAGCATGTATTTTAAATCCAAGCTTATTCTGCAATCTCACCACGTGTTAGTTGGCTCAAGAGTTTTCCACCAGCTGCCTGAAGTTTACTCTTCCATTCCACCTGCAGACAACCTTATCCCGCTCATGTAAAAACACATATTGACCAAATCCTGTATCTCCTAATCATAGAACATAGCACACACTCACATGAACACCCCATTATTTCCTGCGGAGATGACCCTAAAAAATGAGCAATATTTTAAGATTTCTGAAAAGGATCTACATGCATTAAGAGTTTTCTACTCTAACTAAAGCATCCTATAAAACCCAAGACTCTGGATGCATGACTTACATGGGATTCCTTAAGATTTCCAGCAATTGCCACTGCTAAACCCTTCAAGAATGCAGTTCCAGAGTTTTGAGATTGTCCAATTGTGCCTTGATTTTCCAAGGAACCTTTAGAAAGTGGAGGCAGAATGCGAATGAGCTTCTTTCCCTTTTGTGATTTAAACCACTGCACAGAAGCAAAGCTAATCATGTATGCAAAATAATGTATATTTAAGAAACAAAAGAGGCACAGCCATTGAATAAAATGTAACACCCAGGAAATAAGCCAACCTCCTTAAGATAGGCATTATCCGTTTCGTTCGGAATTTTCCATTTCCCTTTAATACGTTCAGGATTGGTCGTTGAGAAACTACATTTGCTCCATGCAGAAAGATAACCTAGACATTTGTACTGACCACCAGAATATTCCAATCCACCTTCACACAACGGGCACTTTCCAAGGGCTCCAAAAAGCATGCCATCGGCACTGGCATTACATTAAAGAGAATCTGTAAGTATATGTCAGATATCCCCTTACACCATGGATCCATCCTCAAAGCTTCAGCACACAGACACACTAACAATCTGAGTCACAATGCTCATGTCTGAGCACACTTTCATTAACTAACAAAGTAACTGGCAAAAAAGACACCCTTTATTTTCTCAAATCTTAAAATACTTGTTAGAAAAGAATAAAATTTATGAATTTATGAAACATTCATCACTTTTTCACCAATTCATCTCTTTTGACCTTCAGAAATTGCAACATCAAGATTGTTTCTCTTCTCCTAGACAAGATTCAAACAGTCAGGGCAAAAGCTCAAAACTGAGAGGCGACTGATCCAATGAACAATGTTATATGAAATATAAGATGCTGAATAGAATCCCAAATAACCATGAAGATCATCTTCACAACATGAACAAGATGATCAAGTTCGACAAAGGCGTAAATGTGACCTAAAATCAGTGAAACAGGAATCAGCGAGTTTGCCGATTAATCGCGATTCCCACTCGGATCGGCCACGAAACGATCAGAGCCGAATCTTCCCGAGTCAAATCGCGTTGACCGAGTTTGACTCGTGGTCAACGCGATTTTGACTCGTGAGTACGCCGATTATTCCGACTCTGCGTTTTTTTTGCGAGTCCCGCCAAAATTTTTGGGTTTATCAGGTTCTGGGTTTCTGTTTGTCACGTTTACAGTTTATCACTTTATCATGTTGTTTGATAGTCCCGCGTCCCGCGTCCATAGTCCCGCGTCCACGTCCAGCGTCCAGACGCCGCACAGTCGACAATGCCGCAGAGCCTCGAAGCTGCATTCGACGCCGCATACCTGCGTGAGCCTTCAGGTAACTCCCCTCTCTATATAATATATATATAATGATGAATCATTGAATCGTGATACTGTGCCAGTGTGCAGCCGCCAGCGTGATCAGGTGATGATACAGCAGACTCGGGGACAATTTTTCCACTTCCATCTTATCCTGTTGCCACAGAAGTTGAGACTCGAGAGTATTCATATTTCACTTCGGTCATAGACCGATGAATTAAGTGTTAGGAGGAGGCGCCTCTTAAAAATATAATTTGTTCACAGGAAATTGTATTACAAGTTCAGCGTTTAATCTCGAATGGCAATTGTTGATGGTAATCTTTGTAAACTTAAGTATTTTATACACAGGATCAGCCCATATCATCTTTGAATGTATCATACCGCTCATTTCCAAATGTAAGCACACTATCTTTTAGGTAAAACATGAAGTTTGTAAGGTACTGTCTTCAGGTTGAGGCATTTCAGTTCCAAAGAGTATTATGATGTAAAACTCAGACCCACATTTCGTCAGAACTTCTCTAATGGAGATAAGAGATCAAATATTTCAAACAAGGGTTATTAATAGTAAATACCAAAGAGTTCAGGAAGACATCAATCTTTGGATTATTTTTCCAGATATCTATCTTTGTAATGTGCTTTGTATGAAGACTGAGGAGCCAAGCAATATCATCTTCAGTCTTATCATAGATCTTTTCAAGAAAAACATGATCCAAAAGAGTCATAGGTACATACCTTAATTCCTGATTTTGCTCCAATGGTCAACACTTCTTCCTGTACAAAGATTTGCTAAAACTCAATTGTCTTCGATTAGACATAATTCTTGAACGATCAGGATTGCAACGTCCTTGAGCATTAGATTGATAAATTGGGGGCATCAGTCCTTCAAATCATTCCTAAGAGAATAAAGACAACCTTTCACAGGTATCCACTAGCTACTCAAGAATGTCTCCCAATTTACAAAGAGCTTAATATGCCACAGGAATTAAGTACCTCTGTTTTTAGGGTCACCACAGTTAGCATTGGCCACTGCAGTAGAGTCACCGTAGGTCTTGTTTGTACAGGAACTGAATGTTTTTAGAGCTTAGTGAAAATATACTTTCATAGTTTGTTCAAGGATGATAAACAGTGAACACCCTATTTCTAGGTCTGCTGAGTCTAGAGTCTAGACTCTATAGTATATACTTATACTATATAGAAAGCCTAATTCATTTCCATCCAGAAACTTTTAAGAACTGAGTTATCCCTTTCTATAGTGCCACTAAAATTCAAGCAATCACCATTGATCCTCAAGTCACACTGCCGCTGTTATGACTGTTCTCAACCAGCGAAACCTAGAAGGCAGTACTGCACTTTGGCCTTTCAGCATGACATGGCACTTTCTTGGTGTGCTTTTGTGCCAATTTTTAGAGCTCTGTTGTGCTCCATTGAATAAAACCAGGGTTCTGCTGCCTGCAAGTTTTCTGGTTGAAAGGTACCATTTCTATATGTTCACTGACATCTGTCTTCATTTAATTTTTTAAATTTCTTGCATATTTTAAATTTTTGGATCATTTTTAAATTTGATTTTTTGTTGTCTTTCACAGGAGCCACAAATTAAATAGAAGGCAGACTCCAAATCTTAACAGAAGCCACAAATTAAACACAAGTTCAAAGCAACAACAATGCCGAGAGAGCGGGACTTTGCTTGGTCTTATTGTGACAAGATTCCCGGAAAATCCTTGCTCCTTTGTAAATTTTGCAAAAAGGAATGTAGTGGAGGCATTTATAGATTCAAGTTCCACCTTGCACAAATACCTGGCCGTGATATAGGTCTTTGCGGCAAGGTTGACGACAATGTCAAATACCAAGCAGCCTTGGCCCTTGATATGTTAGAGCAGAATAATGCCAAGAAAGCAAAGCAAAATGCTGAAATAGGAACTGTTGGAGTTGATACTTTTTCTGCCACTAGCCCCATGTCACCTCAATCTGTTGAATCCTGAATTTCATTCCCAAGTTTTCCACACGTCTCCAAGGCCAAGTCAAACTCAAAGCCATGCGAGTCCTTCAACTCCTTCCTTCAACACTGGAGGTGGAAACATAAACACCTTTTTTGCTCCCAGCACAAAACCCAACTCCCAACCTACCTTGGATGGCACTGGTTGGAAAAAAAATATCTATAGTCAGGTAAGGAAGGACATTGCTAACTTTTGGTACTATTCTGACATACCTTTCCACTGTGCCAAAAGTCCTTATTGGCAAGCTATGATTGATGCAATTGCTGTTGCAGGTCCAGCGTTCAAAGCCCCTACATCAGAGAGCCTTAGGACAGATATGTTGTTAAAGAGTGTTGAAGATGTCATGCTTGTGCTAGCTGAATTTCGTTCATCATGGGTAGAAACAGGGTGCACCATCATGAGTGATGGATGGACAGATCAGAGGAATAGAACTTTAATAAATTTCTTTGTATCTTGTCCCGCAGGCACAATGTTTCTCAAATCAGTGGATGCTTCAGACAAGGTTAAGACTGCCCAACTTATCTGTGAAATGATGGAGGAAGTCGTTCAATAAGTGGGAGAAGAACATGTTGTACAAATTGTCACCGATAATGCAGCGAATTATATGGCTGCTGGTAGACTTTTTGAGATGAGGCACCCCACTATTTTTTGGACCTCTTGTGCTGCCCATTGCATAGATTTAATGCTTGACGACATTGGTAAGCTTCATTGGGTACACGAGGTTGTGGAGAAAGCAAAATCCATAACCAAATACCTATACAACCACACTATTGTCCTAAACACTATGAGAATATACACTGAAGGTAAAGAAATTCTTCGACCTGCAGTGACTAGATTTGCAACAAATTTCATATCTTTGCAATCTGTGGTTGAGCAAAAGATAAATCTGAAGAGGATGTTCTTGGGACCTGAGTGGATGGTATCTAAACATTCCAAGACCCCTGAAGGCATCGAAATTGTTGCACTTGTGTTTAATGATGGCTTCTGGAAAGATGCCGAAGAGATTATTGATGTGACGGAGTCCCTTGTTAGAGTTCTCAGGTACCTCAAGTCTTTTAACTTTTTCATTTTTAAAATTTCATTTCAAGCTTCTTTTTATTTACAATGTTTCATATTTCTTTAAATTTGAATGCTTGCAACTTTCAGGATGGTTGATGGTGACAAACCCGTTATGGGTTACATTTATGAGGCGATGGATCTCGCAAAGAAGGCCATCAAAAGAAGATATGGGGATGATGAGATAAAGTATATGCCTCTTTGGGACATTATAGATGCACGTTGGGATAGGCAATTGTATTCCCCCTTACATGCTGCTGGGTACTTCTTAAACCCACAATATTTTTATGATAAGAGCAAATTTAATGAGGATGGGGAGGTTGGCAGAGGACTTAAGACATGTGTGGAAAGGTGCTTCCCTGATCCAGAACAACAAAGTCGTGTCTTTTCCCAACTAAACGATTATAGGGCACCATCTAAATTGTTTACCTATACCAGTGCTATAAGACAAAGGTCTAAGATGTTGCCAGGTACCCAGCTTGAAGGCTTCATCAATTCATTAAATTTGTTTAAACTTTATTTTGTATGTTAAATGTTTTATTAAATTTTCTTTTCTTTTTAAGTTTTTACTATTTACTAATTTAGTACTTCTAGTCTTCTACTCACAAACCCTTACCACTTGCTAGGTCTTTGGTGGCAAAACTTTGGTAGTGATACGCCAGATTTGAAGAGATTTGCCATTCGAATCTTAAACCAAGCATGCAGTGCTTCAGGTTGTGAACGCAACTGGAGCATGTTTGAGAAAATACATTCTAAGAAGCGCAACCGATTGACACAAAAACGCTTGAATGACCTTGTATTTGTCCATTACAATCTACGACTTCGCAACAAACAAATACAAGGTGAGATTTGAGAGCTTGAATTTGAAGGTTTCATAATCTAGTTCGTACTTTAAAGTTTAAAGTTCAAACTTCAAACTTCAAACTTCAAAGTGAAATTTTAATTCACATTTCAATGTCTCATGATAATGACAGGTATGGATCATTCACCAATCGACCTTGAAGAGATAGATTTGCAAGCTACAAATGCGGCAGACTGGGTTCAATTAGATGAGCCTCCTCTTTTCAGCCTTCATGACTTGGAGAACTTTGAGAGTCAAGCAAGCGAAGGAGTGGAAGGAATCGCTTCTAGTTCTCACTCTAAAGAGGCTTAGACTCTTAGTTGCTGATTTTTTTCTGATTAGTATGCAGTTTTTAACTTTTTTATAAACTTTTAGAAGCATATGCTTCTAAGGACTCAAGACTCAGTGCTTTGGATCATGTGTGGACTCATAACAAATATGAGATACTTATTTATTCATGATATTTTGGACATCTATTGATATTATGCATTGTTTGGACATGCCTTTTGTTATGTAAAAAATTAGTTAACTTAGGTTTATTATTTAATTTTAATTTTAATTAGACGAAAGGGCAAGATCATAAGATCATGCCCTTTCCCAAAGGGTGTCCATGGCAGTATATAAGCCAGGCACCCGCAATTGTAATATCATCACCTGTAAATTCATCTTATTAATAAAATATGTATACATATTTTCTGCGTCTCAAAAGTTTTTTTACTTCATTTGGTATCAGAGCCTGTTCGGTTCTCCGACAAGACGCTGCACAAAACCTATCATCCGCTGCCCAAACCTCTCTTCCTGCGTGTATTAACTGCTGCCTTCCGTCTCCGTTGGGCTTACCGCTTCACGGCCCTGTCTGGCGCTCCAGTCAACCACACTACGTCCCTGTCATCCGCTGACCATACGCTGTGTTTCCCGCATCTACTGTTCCCATCCGCCCTGTCCACAAGCCACACCATCCGCTGTCCACTATTCGACTCAGCCCTTAACCCTCGATTCTGGCCACATCTACAGCCAATCGTGCCGTTTCAATTAAACTTGGTTGTGTCGTTTCATTTCAACATATATATAACTAAATTATATTAAATATTTATATATTATATAACATATA